>VDFB02105136.1:0-27547 GCA_007258455.2 Sequoia sempervirens | reverse complement strand
TCTCTTTTGTTGTGTTTCATTTTTCTTTTCCTGTGTGCAGATATGTATGTATGTGAAATTAGATGTAGACAACATTCATATATACTCCTCCCCATGTTTATTGTTTTGGGAAGATAGATTTTATTTGTTTCATCATCAAAAAGGAATTCTTACAATAATAGGTTTTATATTAAGTTTAATAAGAAACATTGGTTTCACCATTGATCACAGTGGTGGACAATGTATGTTCTTGCTTAGGGGTTTGGTGTGAAAGCCCACGAGGCTCCATGGCCCAGTACTTCTCCCCATGTTTATTGTTTTGGGAAGATAGATTTTATTTGTTTCATCATCAAAAATGAATTCTTACAATAATAGGTTTTATATTAAGTTTTATAAGAAACATTGGTTTCACCATTGATCACAGTGGTGGACAATGTATGTTCTTGCTCAGGGGTCTGGTGTGAAAGCCCATGAGGCTCCATGGCCCAATGTGGTAGGGTGGAGAGTAGACCTTCCTTTGGTGTGTTTCATATTATATTCCCTATGTGCAGTTCTGTATGTCTATGAGATTAGATGCACATAACATTCGTATGTATGAAAGGTTGTATACTAAGTGTAATATTAAACATTAATCTTTGTATTTATTACAATGGTAGACAGTATACCTATTGTCTACATGTAATTCCACATACATACACTTCCACACATTCTTTTCATTTGTATATATATCCAAGTATCAGATCCGTACAAATGCATCCAAGGCATGCAATGCCTATATATGTGCTTGCAAAATGAAAATGAGTTAGGTAAACCTTTTTTAGTTATTATTTATTTCAGCCTCAAAAAGGAGTTGTTTGAATGATAGGTTGTATATTAAGTGTTATAAGAAACATTGGTTTCATAATTGATCAAAGTGGTGGAAAATGTATATTCTTGCTCGGGGGTTCAGTGAGAGCCTATGAGGCTCCATGACCCAAAATGGTTTGGTGGAGAGAAAGCCTTCTTTTATTGTGTTTCATTTTATATTTCCTATGTGAAAATGCATGTATGTTTCTAAGATTAGATACAAACAATATTCATATGTATGATAGGTTGTTGTATTGTAGAAAAATGGATCTTTTGGCATTTTCATGGTCATTTAGGTATTTATCCTATGATGCTTGGCCTATTTTGCTTAGATTTAATGTTGTAATGTAACTTATACATTCACATTAAAGGCATTGAATATTTAAATTATTAAGACTTTATGATGTCTTGTAAAGGTGTTGTGAAGTGTTGTAATACATTTCAACACTTTTCTAGACTCTTCTTAATATAATTCATCTAAATATTCCCTTTTTATCCCTTACAAAGTCTTATTTTTAAGTGTTGTAAAGTCTTGTAACAAAATTTCACACTTTTCTAGACTTGTCATCACTAAATACACCTGTCTTATGCTTTTTTTGGCCCCTTTATGCACTTACAGGTCATGATTAAGTGTATTTTTGAATATAAGCCCAAATCATATCATTAAATGCAACTTAATTCCCAACACCCACTTGCATGCCTTGAGTGGGACCCATTTACCATGGGTGGCGAATGAATTCCTCTTGGCACAAAATTCAAAATAATTTCAAATTTCTTTTAGGTTTTTATTCATTCAGACCTAAGGTCGGCCTGTGATGTATTTTCAGGAAATTAGGGCATAAGTGTGTATAAATAAGTGTTTTTCTATCCATTTTAACCCCCATTCATCCATTCATTCAAGTGTTCATTCTTGCAAACAATCTCATTTGAGCATCATAACATCATTCAATCAAGCAATTATCAAGCATCTTGGAGCAGTCATTGACATATCTTCAGACTTGAACAACAATGGTTTGTCGAGTTTATGACACTTGCATGTTATTTTTTCATCATTCCTTTCTTATTTCATTTCATTATCAAGGGTTTGATTACAAAATCAAGGTTTGACCAAGGAAAACCCCTATACTCTAACCCTTAGCCATTTTCCCCTCTTTGTATGTGTGTTTGTATGTCTTGCAGGAAATTTTTTCAAAGAGATAGGTGTTGAAAAGTGGTTAACAAGTCATCAAAGCTATTCAAGTCAACAAAGACCTAATTTAAGATTGGAGACATCATTTAACCCTTTTTTTGTAGATTTGAATCTGTCAACTCGACAAGTAGACAAATATAGATCTGGACCCACAAAGTTGACTTCAGAATTTGCAAATTTCTATAGGTGGACTAATTCGCCATCTATAGTGAATTAGTCCCTTTGCTAGGCTAGAGAAAGTGTTTTATGAGGTTTTTAGTTCCTGGCACCCTGAAACTTGTTTCAACAAAATTTACTAGAAGCAGGACTAATTCGCCATCTGTGGCGAATGAGTCCCAGTGGTCATCAATAGTATTTTTTTCTAAAGCATTCCAAAACCTTTCAGCATCAACATTATATCCCCAGGTGAACTCTGTTCAGTCTCATTAAGTTTTGTTTTCATTTGTTTATGTTTCTAGTTCATTTTTGTATCACACTGTGTTTTGAAAAACTTCATATTTCTTAGGTTTTTCATAAATAATCAATCCATTTTATCAGTTTTTTGTATTTAGGTCATTCCATTTAGGCATAATTTCACTGTACTTGCATTAGTTTTAGTGAACCACCTATATTTTTGGGGTCTATCTCTCTCCTTTAGGTAAAAAACCCTAATAGAGTAAGAGAGTCATAGCACCCTACACCAAAAATCTATGGTTCATTTTGGTGAACCTACATTTTGAACATTATATTTCTGATTTACATTTGTATTTACATCCTAGGACTCATTGCATTATATTTTGCATTGTTTTGTGTCCTAAGGTTTTCCAAATTGCATTAGTGGATATCTCATATAGATTTCATTTTTGCACTTCAAAACATTAAAAATACTAAAATTTTGCATCTGCATCCTAGTTTTGCATAAAAAAGCATAAAAATCATTTCAATTTTTTTGAACAATCACAAAAAACTTCACCTCTGGACTCATTCGCCACCCTGGGGAACTTAGTCCATTTGTACTTTTTGCACAAAAAATTATGTTATTTTCATAGCATTTTCTGCATTTCTATTTTTTGTAACTGCATCTCTGTCACTATTTTTAGATTCACTATTCTATTCAATTTCTTGCATTTGTTAACTTTCATTAATTTGCATCATGGCCTTTTTCTTTAATAATTTTTGGACGTCTTTGAAATCCTTAGTTGACATGTCAAACTGTTCCTTTGGCTGTGATCCTAATGACCTTGAGCTTCCCCATGCTCCTTCAACTCATGATTATTCTCCTTGCGATGTTGAAATCATTGGAGAAAATGATGCTAGCATTAATAAGTTCTTAAATGAATTCCTTGACAACCTTGAACCCAATGTAGCCTTTTATCCATCCATGAAATCATAAAACCTTCCTATTGTTAAACCTCCTGATACATTTGGATACTTACATCCTAAAAAAAATGAAGGACCTAAGTTCCCTCCAACAGGTGGACCTAGTTCCTCTAACCATGCCACTCCTCAACCATTCTATGATAATAAAATTACCAACACACCAATCAACCTTGAAGAAACATATGGAAATTTTTTTACCATCTTAAGCAAAGAAGGATGTGATACAACAACTGAACATGCAATACATCAACTTGTCAAGCAAGTAACAACTAACAAAAAAACACAAGGGTTAGGCTATCAAGCTCCCCCTGATTTAGACATTCTTCTTCCTCATGAGAAACCTTTTCCTAATAACAATATTGTGGCTATAAGGATCCCTATGGGTCCTCCCCCTTCCATTCATGAAAAAGGTGAATCTAGTAAATGCAAACAACCTTACAAGCAGAAAAAACTACAATTTCCTCTCCATCCACCACTCGAATGTGAAAAGAAACTACAAATGCTTTTAAACAAAGGTCTTATACTATTACCACCTTCAAATAGGTTGGTCATCTGTCCTAAATATTCCAATGTACCATATTGTAAATACCATCGTATTCTTGGACGTATCGTAGTGATGAATGATAGACATTGAAGGAGATACTGAGTAAGTACCACTTCACTAACAACAATTGCTATCCTATCATCCCATAGTACATTTTCCCACACCTCATCATGCAATAGTTATAGAATCTTCCATTCTCACTATTGCATGACCTTTCCTATCACTTATCTCAGCTTATTCTTACCTTGCACTTAGTAGGGGCAAGAATTTGTTAGCCTTGTCCTAGTAATACATTTGCCATTATCTCTTAGCCATATTGTTTACCTCTTGCTTATACTAATTAAGATTAGGAGGTGGATGACTTGTTTCATCCTTGAATTACATTTGCATTACTAGCCTTTTCACATTTTGTTTTCTTTGGTGAGATTGCATGTGCATAATGTGATCCCCCATAATGTGTGCTTAATGGTCTCTCTCTCTCTCTCTTTATGCACTTCCTCTATTTATACCTTCATTCTTCTATATGTCGTACATTTATTTCTCTTTTTTTCGCTTTTATTTTGTGTTCTCCTTTTGGGGATGATGCAAAGTGTTGAGACACCCTATGTCTCTTCCATGTTGATCCAAAAGGCCCCTTTTCCTTTTTCTATGTTACAGTGTTTACCTTTTGGGAATGACACAAGGCATTGAGACCGAAATGTTTCCTTCATGTTGACCCAAAATTATTTCTTTTTCATTTCACCTTTTTCTTTTTGCTTTTGTTTTGTCTTTTCCTTTTTGGGATGACACAAAGCATTGAGACACCCTATGGCTCTTCCATGTTGACCAAAATGGTTCTTTTTCTTTTTTTTTCACTCTCTTTGTGTCATTCATCCAGTTTTATGTATTCGGGGAATGATGACAGTTCTGAGCTCTTTACAAAACATTGCAGCAATGAACATACTGACCCCAAATCCATAGATCCCTTATGTGTTTTTTGTTTTCCTCTTTGGGGACAACCCCTCTCTTTTCTTTTTCTCTTACATGACGCAACCTTACTTGAAAACATATGACTTAGCATAGGGGATTTTCAAGTTGTCTCTCATGTCTTGTTTCTTTTTTGCATTTTTCATTTGCTACTTTAAAGTAATTGATCACAGAACGGTGTGTAGCAATTCCTTTACATTGGCATTATTCATTTTGCATTTTTCCTTTTTCCTGGTTCTTAGTGCAACCTTGTTACTTCATTTGATGTGTTTGTAACTTTTTGGATGACATTGGGCGTGATGTCCTTCATAAGCGCGATCTATCTTAGCATATTACATTCCTCTTATTGGCCTAATGTGATGCACTGCAACTCCTAAGTTGTGAACATTCTATTGCTCTCTTGGTCCTCTCTTCGAGACATTGGAAACAATGTTCCCTAAGTGATAGACCCCACATGAACTAAACAAGACTCCTTTGAACATCTTTTGCATTTTGCATTTATATAGCCACCTTGCATAACACAACTTGCATGCTTGTGGTGCCATCCTGTTTGTTCATGAGTTCTAAGCATGAAAAACTTTGCTTGTCTCATGGAGCACAAACCAACATTTTTCCTTTGTGGTTCCTTATTAAAGTTATCAGGAGGTATAACTTTGGTATGGTTGAATGGGAAGCCCATTATGAGGCACAAATTTCTCCATAGCCACCTGCATGTTTGTGAGTACATACTAGTCGAGCGTATGTTTGTCACCTTTTGGGCCTTCTAACCCGACGGAAAGCCATGAGTTCTGTCACCCCAGAGTGAGTATGCATTTTTCTTTTTAGAAAAATAGCCTAGAACCGATCCACATCTAGCTAGACAAATGATCAAAGCTTGATCCGACTTTTCCTTTTTCTCTTCCTTTTCTTTTTCTCCTTCATATGTGTGTTCCTTTGTTCTCATGTTTAGTTTTCCATGAAATCTTCATCGTGGGGTCTTGATCACCCCTCTTGATCATTGTTGTCTCATCTTGCTAGCATAAGTGCATTTGGATCCCTCTCAATATGCATGGCTACTTTAGTGTGAGTTTGAAGCAAGTTCATCCTCTCACTAAAGTGGGGGCTAGATGTACCATGGAAAATGGATCTTTGGACATTTTCATGGTCATTTAGTTATTTTTCCTATGATGCTTGGCCTATTTTGCTTATATTTAATGTTGTAATGCAACTTATACATTCACATTAGGTCTTGAATATTTAAATTATTAAGACTTTATGATGTCTTGTAAAGGTGTTGTGAAGTGTTGTAATACATTTCTACACTTTTCTAGGCTCTTCTTATTATAATTCATCTAAATATTCCCTTTTTATCCCCTACCAAGTCTTATTTTAAAGTGTTGTAAAGTATTGTAACAAACTTTCGTGCTTTTCTAGACTTGTCATCACTAAATACACCTTTCTTATGCTTTACAAGTCATAATTAAGTGTATTTTTGAATATAAATCCAAAAAATATCATTAAATACAACTTAATTCATGAAACCCACTTGCATGCATTGAGTGGGACCCATTTGCCATGGGTGGCGAATGAGTCCCTATTGGCACAAAATTCAAAATAATTTCAAATTTCTTTTGGGTTTTTATTCATTAAGACCTAAGGTCAGCCTGTGATGTGTTTTCAGGAAATTAGGGCATAAATGTGTATAAATAAGTGCTTTTCTATCCGTTTTAACCTGCATTCATCCATTCATTCAAGTGTTCATTCTTGCAAACAATCTCATTTGAGCATCATAGCATCATTCAATCAAACAATTATCAAGCATCTTGGAGTAGCCATTGATAAATCTTCAGACTTCAACAACAAGGGTTTGGTTAGTTTATGACACTTGCATGTTATTTGTTCATCATTCCTTTCTTATTTCATTTCATTATCAAGGGTTTGATTACCAAACTGGGGTTTGACCAAGGAAAACCCCTATACTCTAACCCTTAACCATTTTCCCCCTATTTGTATGTTTGTTTGCAAGTCTTGTAGGAAAATTTGTCAAAGAGTTAGGTGTTGAATTGTGGTAAAAAATTCATCAAAGCTCTTGAAGTAAAAAAAAGACCTAATTCAATATTGGAGACATCATTCAGCCTATTTTCTATAGATTTGAATCAGTCAACCCGACAAGTAAACAAGTACAAATATGGACCCATAGAGTTGACTTCATAATTTGTAGATTTCTGTAGGTGGACTAATTCACCATCTGTGGTGAATTAGTCTCACTACTAGGCTGGAGAAAGTGTTTTATGAGATTTTCAGTTCCTACCACCTTGAAACTTATTTCAGTAGAATTTACCAAAAGCAAGACTAATTCACCATGTGTGGAAAATGAGTCCCAGTGGTCATCAACAATAATTTCTTAAGCATTCCAAAACCTTCCAGCATGAACATTCTATCCCCAGGTGCACTCCATTAAATCTCATTAAGTTCTATTTTCATTTATTTATGTTTCTAGTTCATTTCTTCATATCACACTATGTTTTCAAGCACTTCATATTTCTTAGGTTTTGTATAAATAATCAATCCATTTTATCAATTTTTTTCATTTAGGGTATTGCATTTAGGCATAATTTCATCGTACTTGCATTATTTTGAGTGAACCACCTATATTTTTGGGGTCTATCTCTCTCCTTTAGGTGAAAAACCCTAATAGAGTAAGAGAGTCATAACACCCTTCACAAAAAATCTATGGTTCAACTGTATATTAAGTGTGATATTAAACATTGATCTCAACATTGATTATAGTGCTAGACAATTTTTGTTCTTTCTCTAGGGTTTTTTTGGGAGTCCTCAAGGCTCCATGTTGGTAGGGTAGAGAGCAAGCCTTCTTTTAGTGTGTTAATGATCATGTTTCTTTATTGCTTATAGAAGTGGTTATACATTAAGACAACATGCTCTATTTTTTAATCTTTCACCAAATTTTTTTAGATGTGAACATGTATGTAAGTGAAATTACTTACAAACAACATTCATATACATCTACATTTAAACTCATTGATACAAACACACACACATATATACATCTTTGCAACTTCTACTTTCCTTGCTTCTTGTCCATCACACCCATATGCACCTATGTTTAGAACTTCTCCTCTTGGTTCTTTTTGTCCATCATGCTACTAAAAAAATGTGTTGTTTTGAGTTGTCTTCACTTCTTTAGCTATACCATTGTTCTTTAAGTTGGTGTTTGCAAGTACTTTATTATTTTTCTCATATTATGGTTGTAGGCTCCTCAACCTTGTTCAAGTTCTAGTCCTACATCAATTGCGGACAAACAAAAGGCAGTGAAATGCTAAAGAAACCAACTCTATTATGTGCGGCATAGAGACCATATTTGTGTAGGTCACCGGGCCAAGTGCTTGCAACATAGTCACCATAGTTTTTCCTTGCTTGGCCCTTTCTGATCAAGAGGCCATATCGCAATTGCTGCCGAGCTTGTTGGAAACACATGCTCACTTCTATAGTCCTGCACCCTCCATCCCTTGGAAGCTTCTACACAACCTTCCCAATGAAGGTCTCTCAACAATGGATGGCTATGAATCTCAAAATAGCCTTGCTGGTCATGGATTTCCATTCACATCATCATCCCATCTCCATTTTGATAGCATATTTGTAGATTATTTTTGCATTGCAATGTAGTCCTTCCACCGATGCAATGATGCTTTGGTCGATTTGAATGTTTGTAGTGTTTGCAAGGAAAGCTACGTTGACATGAAAGTGTGAGCATCCAACCTGGACATCATTTTTCTGTGTTGTGCTTCTAGAAAGGGCATCCATCGATTCAGTTCAATGAACAAGATGTATCTAGTACCACAACCTCTTGTCCTTGCAAAGCTAACTTAGGTTGAAGAAATGCTTATAGCTAGAGTTGCTCTAGTTTTGCAAGTGACCCATTCTAGAGGAGGCCAATACAAATATAGTGGCCATACTTTAAGCTTCCCTCAAGGCATAACAAGCATTGCATCTTTGTTGCCACGTTGCCTACATGATGTTGAAGTGGTGATTGTTCAAAGAACTGATGTTAAGGGAACGAACTATGATTGCTATATTTACAAACATAACGTCATGGTTGCATTGATATAAAGAATTGAAAATGATCCACACTATAGTGATGTTGCAATTGATTGTGATGCTTTAATTTTTTTTCCTACTACAAGTAGTGACATCTTTGATCTTTTGTAAACAATGCAAGAACCAGTACAGAACATGGTTGAACTAGTGGTAACTTCAAAAATTGTTGCTAATGAGGAAGTTGAGCTTAAGGACTCATGATCATTTATTCCATTAATGCCCAACCCTCCCTAGGAATTGTAGGAAATAAAATATGCCTTGCAGATTGAAGACATTAGTCAAGATACTTTGCCTTGGCCTGAGATAAATTCTAACCCTATCAATGAATACAATACAAAAGGGTTATTAAGCATCGCTTTTCCAACATTGTTCTCCACTAGAACAATGATGCCCCTATAGTCGAGAAGCATATAGATTCACTTACATGAATATGCATGGAACTTGATGAGACAATATGATAATAGATTTGGGAGGCATGTCATATTTATATATTACATTTATAATTTAATAATGAGACATTGAAGGCAACAGTCAGCTTCCATTTTCATGAAAAACAACTTGGAAGAAAGAATCCCAAAGTCTGTGGTTACACTGCGAAAACTACTTCACGATGCACTAGACACCTAGATAGTAAACCAAATCATTTACTTTGGTGCATCTTTGCGATGGATGCGCTCATATTGGGGAAAGTGCCAGAAAATGCTTGTTGCAATGATCCACTAGCTTGGGACACCGACCCTCTTTTTCACTCTGAGATCTACAGACAAAAAATGGCCTGATTTGCACAAGGTACTTGATCTTGGTGCCCAACCACATATTCGATACTCCTGAAGATGCTTCATAGACATTGTTATCCAGAACCTGCATATAACAAGCTTGTACATGCACTTGTAGTTCACCATTTTATGTGATGAGGTTATTGAAAGGATTTACCATACAAAGGATTACTAGTATAAGTATGAGTGGCAACACCGTGGATTAGCACATGTCCATGGTTTCTTATGGCTTCTAGGTGCCCCAAATATGGACATGCTTGACTTTTCCAACCTAGACGAGATTCAACAGGAAAAAAGCTTCTTTGATCGCTATGTTTCAGCATGGAATCCTCATTCTGCAGAACAACTAGTATCAAGAGTCCATCACTCTTCTTTGGAGGACCCATGTTTGCTTAACACTTCATAAATTTCTTGCATGGACCCAATGGTGGATTACAAACATTTGGTGAACACAACACAGAGGCATACAAAATTTACTAAATACACATGCCTTAGGAAAAAAGGGCCACCAATTACAATGTTGCTACAAATCTCCATGGAATGCACAACCATCATTGACATTAGCAATTGAAAAAAAATAAAAAAAATCCTATAAGCCAGGAAGAAATGATGAGTGCCTTAATATCCAAAACCCTGAGATGCTTGCAATCTGGCGAGCAAACGTTCATTGCCAACTAGTCTTGTCAAGACAAATTATGCTAAACTACATTTCAAAATATGCATCAAACTCTAAAAAAAAGTTTGAAAGCTATATTGATACCTTGCAGAGGCTTGCAAATACAAATTCATCTGGGGATAAAGTGTTTCTTTCCTATCAAAAGTTTGTGATGAACTTGGTTGCAAATCATGACATTGGTGCACAAGAAATATGCCATATGCTGTGAAAGTTTCCCCTTGTCATGTCAAGCTGACATTTCTTATCTTTGAACGTGAGTAGGAAAAAATTCCACTGTTTGGAAACAATTGATAATGGTGAAGATATTGCAAACTTAGTTATATTCATTGTTACATGCAAAGACTGGCTGAGATGGACACTATATCCCTTATTCAATCTGCACAATTGTATACACATCAAAAAAATTGCAAAAGGGGGGGTTGGCATTTGCGACCACACCCTACTGTCATCATTGTTTACTCGCTATTCCAGTTTATAAACCCCATGAAAATGGTGATACCTTTGAAACATTTTGTTGGTTAGAATTGCTGCTATACAAGCCTTTTCAAAATGTTGAAGCAGATATAGGCCTCACTAGAGATAGTATAACATAGAACTGGAGGCTATCTCATGTTGCTCACTATCACCCTTGGAATGTCAATAGAGTTATTACTCCCCACACCAATCAAGAAGAAAGTGATAGTGATACCAACAAAACCCAGTCTCTGCCTCCCATAGATGAATATGAATGGGAATTTCTTTCTCGCCTTGGTGCTACAAACAATGTTCGCTTCGACCAGCTATAACTATTAGGTAGATGGGACTTTGATTTAAATCATATGTGGGGTGCACACCATGTTCCTAAGAATCTACATAACATTGTTGTAGAGTTAATCTCAATAAGTAAATTGCATACAACTAAAGCTAGTCTTTACCCACTTGCTGCAACTGCACATTGTCATCAGCTATCTCCTAAGCAAAAACTTGCTCTAAATATCATTGAACAACACCATATCGGCCCATCTTCATCAACACCATTGCATATGATTATTCAAGGTACTTAAAATACAAGTAAATAATTTCTTATAGACAACATGGACATAGGACACTGAATACATTGTAAATTAAGAGAATGAATCCTTTGCTTGCTTTGGCACCAATGGGGGTGGCCACTTACAATATATGTGCCTCTACAATGCATGCAACTCTTTGGGTACCAATTAGAGATATGAATTTTTTGAAAGGAAAACCATTGACCATATTTCAAGAGGACTTCAAACATATTAAGTACATCTTAATTGATGAAATGAGCTTCTTGGGATGCAAGTTGTTACTTAAAATAGATAATTGATTGCGGCAAGCATTTTCTGCTAGGCATATGCAACCATTTGGTGGTGTGTCTGTTATACTTGTGTGTGACCTAACATAGTTACCGTCTATTTTAGTCAAGCCTATCTACACCTCTCACTCCATATCCTTGGCTCTTTGGCACACTTTTAATGTTGTTGTCACGTTCGACACAATCTTTCACCAACATGGACAGTTTCATGCACATCAACAGTTTTGCAAACTCCTTTTGAATATTAGAAATTCTTAGCCATTTCAAGTTGAATGGAAAAATCTTATGAATTGAACAAATGTCGTGCTTTCAGCTGAACAAAACTAAGAGTTTGATGCAACTATTCACTTATTCCCAAAAAATAGGTTGGTCGCCTTGCATAATAGAAAAATCCTTCAATAGTTAAATGTTTTGATTGCAATTAGTATTGTTGAAACTACTAAGCAAAACACACTTGATTATCGTGATGATGAGCAACTTCAAGAAAAGCTCTTACTTGCAATTGGCAAACAAGTAATGTTAACAACAAACCTTTGGGTGGCAGCTAGCCTAGTAAATGAATCATTGGGTTTTGTCAAGTCTATAATTTTTTCCTAAATATGTTCTTGTGCACTTCCCAAGCTACATTGAACCAAAATGGGATCAAGACAGTTTCCAAAAGTGATCCCCATTCCCCCGATCACATGGGGCGGCCGAACATAGCTCCCCTTGATAATGGTTTAGGCAATACCAATACATAAATCTAAAGGCCTGACACTAGAGAAAGCTACAATAGATATTTGAACTAAAGAAAGATAAGGACTGATGTTCACAACTCTTTCCCATGTAAAATTAATTACAAGAATACACATAGATCCTCCTTTCTCTTTTGATAAATACTCCAGATTACATGACAACAAATACAGCGCACTCTGAATCAAAGAAGAGGATCACCTCCAATAATTGTGTGCATTGCCATCATGATGAAATGTTTCTATTCTTTACGGTAACTTTAGTGCTTCTCCTTTCCCTCTTTATTTCAATGCATATACAATTTCTGCCATTTCTAATTTTTCTTCCTTGTCATTCCCTCCATAGTGCATTTGCAATCGCTCCCACCAAGCTAGCCAGAGTTTTGTTTCTATGGTGACTACTAAGAGAAGTTGTTGTTCAATTCTTGCATTATGATTTCCCTCTCCTCCAACAAAAAAATTGAATTCCTCCCTCTTCTTTGGTTGACCATATAACATTTATATTTATTTTTTCTCTAAATTCCTCCCTCTTCTTTGGTTGACCATATAACATTTATATTTATTTTTTCTCTAAATTCCTTCCTCTTCTTTGGTCAATGATGGCACTACCAATGCTCTCGCATTCAAACCATTTGTGTCTAAATATATCTAATTGAAATAATTTTAGATTGTGAACATTTTCAGTTATAACTATAGATCTCCATAATGCTAAATAGCTTAGCAATCACATGTTTGGCATGGTGTACGGGCTGCAACTACATTCCATTTATATACAAGGTAACGATATATGTCCTTTATTCTATCTCTTATTTCACAACTACATCTCAAATTATTTTTCATAAATGATAACACTATATATACTTTTAAAAATGTATAACACTGATCTCAACTCAACAAAACTCTCAAGTGTTGAAACAAAATTATATGGCAATTATAATCGTAAACATAGTGCATCCTGCTGTGTTCACAAGGTATGCGTGTATCTTATTTATTTGATCTCTTCGATTGAAAGTGCATTACATATTATTTGTTATAAATTATAGAACTATTTATATTTCCTAATGTAGATATTCTCTACCAATGACACATGTTCATCGCATTATACTTCACATTTTCCTTGTGTGTAACTATATCTGATTGAAACCATTTTAGATTGCAAACGTCCTCACTTGTAACTACAGATCTCCACAATAATAAATAACTTTGCGATCGCATGTTTGGCATGGTGTACGAGATGCAACTACATTCTATTTATATACAAGGTAAGGCTATATGTGCTTTATTCCATCTCTTACTTCACAACTGCATCTCAAATTCTTTTTCATAAATTATACAACTATATATACTTTTAAAAATGTATAACAATGATTTGAACTTGCTTTATTCCGTCTCTTACTTCACAACTGCATCTCAATTTTTTTGTCATAAATGATACAACTATATATACTTTTAAAAATGTATAACACTAATTTGAACTCAAGAAAATTCTTAGGTGCCAAAACATTGGTTTCACCATTGACCAAAGTGGTGGACAATATATGTTCTTTCTTGGGGGGTTTGGTGAGAGCCCATGAGGCTTCATGACCTAATATGGTAGGGTGAAGAGTAGGCCTTCTTTTGTTGTGTTCATACTACATCCCGTTGCATGCACAAGGTATGCTTATATCTTATTTATTTGATCCCTTCTATTGTAGTTGCATTACATATTATTTTTTATAAATTATAGAACTCTTTATATTTCCTAATTTAGACATTGTCTACCAATGACACATGTTCATCACACTAAACTTCACATTTTCCTTTGATTTTTGCAGAACATACTCAAGATAAACAATCTTGTTTTGCATAAGATAGTAATGTCTTAGTCAGTGATCTTTCATCTCATCTTATTTTCATAAGTTATGTGGATCTTTTCATGGCATTGGATCTTCTATGAAACCATTTTAGATTGCAAATGTTATCACCTATAACTACAGATCTCCACAATGCTAAATAGCTTCACAATCACATGTATGGAATGGTGTACGAGTAGCAACTACATTCTATTTATATACAAGGTAAGGCTATATGTGCTTTATTCCATCTCTTATTTCACAACTGTGTCTCAAATTCTTTTTCATAAATGATACAACTATATATACTTTTAAAAGTGTATAACACTAATTTGAATTCAAGAAAATTCTCAGGTACCGAAATATTGGTTTCACCATAGATCAAAGTGGTAGACAATGTATGTTCTTGTTCGGGGGTTTGGTGAGAGCCCATGAGGCTCAATCACCCAATAAGATAGGGTGGAGAGTAGGCCTTCTTTTGTTGTGTTCATACTGCATCTCGTTGCATGCACAAGGTATGCCTATATCTTATTTATTTGATCCCTTCTATTGTAGGTTCATTAAATATTATTTGTTATAAATTATAGAACTGTTTATATTTCCTAATTTAGATATTATCTACCAATGACACATGTTCATTACACTAAAATTCATATTTTCCTTTGATTTTTGCAGAACATACTAAAGACAAACAATCTTGTTTCACATAAGATAGTAATTTCTTAGTCAGTGATCTTTCATCTCAGCTTATTTTCATGAGTTTTGTGGATCTTTTCACTGCATTAAGTCTTCTATCAAGTCAGCCTTGCTGGAAGGCTTTCAACCAGGGTCTATCAACTACTCTTATTTTTGTTTTTGAGGAGTCTCAACTATTAAAACATTTGACCATTAAGGAATGCATTGATAATGGTTTCACTTTTTGTTAAGATCCTGAAATTGTTGAGTTTTGAAATCGCATAATGGGGATTTTGAGGAAGTAATGTGTTATAAATGACCTTTGAGAATAATTACAGTGACTACAAAATTGACCAGAATGGTGAAATAAACAATTGCATGTAACAATAATCTCTCAAGATATATTATGATTGCAAGTAAAGACAGATTTAGAAATAAAATAAAAAATATAGTTTAAAATTTTTGTATCAATTTACTTTTTGATTAACATAAAAAAAATTTAGTGGATGCAATTATCTCTTTATTATTATGGTTGTGCATGACTTATGTAAATATACTTATTTAATCCAATTCAATTATATTCTAAGCTTTCAAATAATTGTATTATCCTTTTAAGATAATGTATATGTATCTCAACCTTATCTATGCCCTAGTGTCTTAGTGTAATGGTATCATAAAAGGGTTATTAATCATGCCATTATGATTTTGAGATGTGGTCACGTGATCTCTCTCAGGCGTTACTATGCCTAGCTATTATATACCTTCTTGTGCTTGGATGTAGACTGACTTCCATTAGCTTACACTCTATATTTGTGCAAAACAACCAACCAAGAACATACATTGTCCATTACTATGACCAATGGTGGCATCAATGTTCCATATAATACTTAAAATATAGCTTATCATTCCAAGAATGTCCCAACAGAGTAAACATAGGGATCAGTATGTATCAATGTTGTTTGCATCTACTATGACATACATACATATCTGCACATAGGGGAAATACATTGTCTATCACTATGAACAATGGTGGCATCAATGTTCCATATAACACTTACAATACAACTTATCATTCAAAGAATGTTTCAGTATGTATCAATGTTGTTTGCATTTACTATGACATACATACATATCTACACGTAGGGGAAATAAAATGAAACACAACAAAACAATGCATTGTTCATCACTATGATCAATGGTGACATCAATGTTCCATATAACACTTAATATATAGCTTATCATTCCCCACGTGGAGATATGTATGTATCCTTGCAACATCACTATAGTATAGATCATTTTCAATTTTCTATATCAATGCATCCATGACATTATGTTTGTTAACATATCAATCATAGTTCGTTCCCTGAATGCCAGTTCTTCGAACAATCACATATTCTTTCAATGCACCGCTTTCTTTCCTACATATTGTTCCATATGGTTATGATAGCAATTATGCATTCGTATCAACTCCTATGCTCTCTCCCAGATTATTCTTATAATCCCCCTCTTTAATTCCTCTTATGCATGTACAAATCCCTGCCATTTAGACTTCCCCTTTGCCTATCTGCTTATCTTTGCATGTCAGTACACACAATTGTAGTGTACGATCATGTGCATTTGATTTATTCATGTACCATAGGTTCTAACAAAGAAAGAGCAATTTTATGTTAGGTAAAGATCTTTGTCAGTAACGGTATAAAATATTTCTTGGATTAGGGAGTCGTACAAGAATGATATAGCACAATTCAGGCCGCAAATGCTCCACTACGTCCTCGCTTTAAACCACAACAAAAGTATGGACCATGCAAGGACTTCGAATGGAAACCGGTTGAGAGGATGAATTTAGGTACGAGGGCGGGATATTCCATTGCAGTCGGATCACATTTTGACATTACCACCATTATTGGAAAATTCACTGTACCCAGTCAAATTTGATTTCGAGCTCGGCAATTCCTTTTGGCTTTTACGAAATCATCTGTCGTTGTCGGCAAGAATAAACAATAAACTATTTGGGCTTCGTCCATTTCGCTCCAAGTGCCGCGATTTCCAATCCTCCCACTCTGAAGGTCGAATTGTACCCGTCCGTCCCGTATGATACGCCTAAATTCTTGCCACCAACACTCTGTGGGTCAATGAAATTCATTATTTATGAAGGGGCTGAGGCTCCGTGCGGTTGTCAATTCTCCAACCTACGTATGCACTGTAAAATGGATGTGTAAGTCCAGAATATGCCGGCAATTTTGTTTTTCTTAATTTATCGCTTATATATACTACTCGTTGGTCTCAAACATATATCCCCACAAGCTAAAACATTCTTGTGCTTACTTTTCGTTGCCTTAACTCTTCCTTCAGAGAGAAAAATGAAGATGCTTATAACTCTGTTATTCTTGGTTATTGCTGGATTGGAGGTAAGCAGTGGAGCGAGGATAATGCTCAAGAAAGCTGTCGGACCACCTGAGGAGTTTGTCGCTGCGGAAGAGCTGTTAGGGCTCAACCTCAGCTTGAACATTAGCTCAAATGAGAATCAAACTGTGGGCGGAATGGGCCTGGGAACAGAGAACTGGTGGGCTAAGGTTGCTGAGGTGGTGTCCCTGTCACAATTGGGTCTCCGCAGAGGCGGTCCGGTGGGGCAGAATGATGTCCGTAGGGAACGCATCCTGCAGTCTACTCCAAGCCCTGGCGACGGCCACTAAATCGAAGAGTTAAAACAATGGTGCATTGGAGCTAATAGTTGTTTATGATGGTTAGCTTAGTTGTCGAAGTTTAG
The DNA here is from genome assembly GCA_007258455.2 of Sequoia sempervirens. Classification (NCBI taxonomy): domain Eukaryota; kingdom Viridiplantae; phylum Streptophyta; class Pinopsida; order Cupressales; family Cupressaceae; genus Sequoia; species Sequoia sempervirens. The sequence goes on along the minus strand of VDFB02105136.1, from coordinate 9,794 downwards.
AATGTGTTGTTTATGTCAAACTATCCACGATCATTTTAAGATTAGTTGTCAAAGTTTAGAGTGTGTTATTTATATCAAACTATCCACGATCATTGTTAACTTCAATGCATCAAGTTCTTTATGGATAGAATATTAGAACATACAATGACATCATAATAGATAGATATTAGTTAGTTGATATAATGAATAAAGAAATGTGAAACCAAACCAGAAATCTGGTTTAGTTGGATCTAATCCATACATGATTGATGTTGGGAACACCCAACAAGAGTAAGTTCTATGTATGAATCAGTATAAAACAAATATAGATGTCTTAAATATATCTATTTAAAAAATATCAAGAAATTAAAGTTATTTTGTTATATTTGAAACTATTTTATTTATTAGATGTATGTGACCATAAATTTTATGTGTTAATAATTTGAAAATGATATATTTATCATTACACTATTAATATTTTGATAAATGATTGTCAAATTTAAAATTAAAAATACAATTTTTATTGACATATTCACACCATTATATTTCAATCCTTACTTTCATTGTAAAATGCCTCTTGATATTAATGAAAATATGCAATTTTATCTTTTAAATTACCATTTAAACTCACTTGTAGCCTGAGTGCTCATATGTTTGTCTCCAATCAACCTGTCAGCTGATCATAAAAATTCTACTATGAGAAACAACAAACCACCAAAAACGGATTATGGGTTGGCATCAATGCTAGCCGACATGCAAGTCATTACTTAAAAAAAGAGTTGTTGATTAATCAAAACATCAAAAAATGAATCATGCTCTAATGCATAACGATCAAGAAACCATTACTAAACGACAGAGGAATGCTACATAGTAAGTTGCATTTAAAACATACGGATCAACCTCAAAGCATTTGGTCCAATTGTTTATAATTGGATCATTAGCATGAAAAAGTATCGAATCTGTGTTCCTTTGTCCTCTATATTATCTTGAGAGATGGCCACAACTAATTTTTGGTAAAACATGTCAATGGTGTTGCTATGGAATGGACCAAAGCAACTTTATGGGAAAATGACATCAAATCATTTTTTAATTGCAATTTGCTTTTTCTTTCTTATACACATTATTGCATGACAAAAAGAAATATTATGATATTTTTCACTATCAATTAGATTTAGATAAGTGGAAGATGATTGAAAATTTAATTTAATTGGTTAGGGATGTTTGATTATGTTAGTCAATAATAAATATTTTATTCTAGGTGGTGTATAATGACTAAATTTTATATTTTAATATTAAATCATTGTTAGAAATATTATTATAGGTTTTTCTCCAAACTATGTTAAGTGATATTATGTTTATGATTTAGTCTTAAGTGGTGTGATTCTACTCTATCTCATTTATTTTCTCTAGTGATGTATACTCCTAAACCCTATTCATGTAGGAAGATATATAATTTGAAGACTTTGTGGTGTTATGGAGCATATTGAGGAGCTTGATGATGGTCAATGAAAATCATATTAACTTCTTTGATGTCAATCAAACAAGGTTATTTTTTATTTTAAAAGTTTGAAAGTACATTAGACAAAATATACTAGATTCCTACATGATGTCAAGTGTAGTATCATGTATGCAAATTCTAATGCAATTATTTATAATGATTAGATAATTTGAAAATTAATTTTGATCACATTACTTCAATGATAACTAATATTCTAGGCTTTTCCTTCAATATGACATCTTAGATGGTCAATTTGATATATTCTAGGTGTGATCCAATAAGAAACAATTGAGAATTTTTAAAGGGCCATCTCAACAATGTAGGAAAGATGCTTAAATATGATATGTTGTGATCACATTTATATATGTGGGTTAGAAACTGACGCAAGCACAAGTAGAGGGTCCTAATAAAGATTTAAAATTCTTGTAGTAGAAACACAAAGAAAAATAAATAATTTAAAAAATAGATCTATAACAAAATTAAAATTAGAAGATATATAGTATACCAAAAATCACCTTATTATCCAAAAATATTTCTTTAAATATGTCATCTTAGTGGTCGAATAAAAATATTCCATGTCCGAGTTGTTGAGTAATGATTGAAAAGTTAAAAAGGGTCATCTTGAGAGGGAAAGAAAATATGTTTGAATTAGAAGGACAGGGTTGCAAGTGCATTTATATCTAAGGGTTAGATAACAATACAATTATAAATAGAGGTTACAATAAATTACAACCTATTCATGGAGCCCAAACATAGAGAATAAAAAAACTAAAAAATATACATAAGAAAGGAATAATTAGAGGACATATAAGATAGCATAAATCTTATTAGTACCATATTATTTGGTATGACAAGTCACTAGAAAATTTAATGAGTATACTCACTATAATACATACTTGACACAATAGGGCAATACAAAGATTAGGATCAAGAGTGATTGCTACAATATTACATGCCCATGGACCATTTTCTCATTACAACAATTAAAATTCTAAAATATGGTTGGATATGTCTCCTCTATGCTTTCTTTTTTCCCCTTCAAATGGTGTAAATGGTTAGGATGAATTTTGTTGACAATAAGGTGACATAATCCTCTATACACATGAAATGTGTAGAAGAGATAGTGAGTACATTTAAGATGAGAGTAGTGTGTGGTTACATATATGCATTGAAACTTAATTTTAAACCTTCCTAGCACCCTCATTTTCTAGTTAGTGTGTTGTGCATAGGAAATTCATTTTATTCACTCGATTATTGCATCATGGAGTTTATGCCACCAAATCATAGAGCTCTATTTTCAATCCAAGAGTGGGAGTTGCCATTCTCCAAAGCTTTGGAAAGAGATCATCTTTCACATATCTTCAATATTGATTTCCAACCTGTTTATAAGTGTTTAAAGACTCTAAAAGCGAACAAATTCTGCTTCCTTCTGCACATAGACTAAATTTTCCTTCAAATTTAGTGTCAATCTTTGTTTCAAATGTGTTGGATCTAAATCCAAACTATTAGGATATGGTTAAGCTTGCAAATTTAGTTATCAAGGAAGTATTCTTGCAAGATAACACATTACTTAAGAGTATTCAAAAGTATAATTTTCAGATAGGATAAGCATATGTGAGTTGGATTTTTCCCAGGCACTACTTACATCACAAGGTTTGCTATATAAATTTATACACTGCAATGAAAATATCATTGGAGTATAATTTATCAACTCATCTGTACAGAGTAGTAGCTAGGCATCATTTTGAAGTAGGGGATGATATGGTGAGAAGCTTCAAAGCAAAATATCATGCCTTGTCATTTCTACTAACTCACCATTGTCACCATGAAGGAAACTCCAACAAGCAAGAGGCAAAAACAAATAGAGGTGGCAAAATTTGTAGAGTCTCAAGCTTAGGAAAGCAAAAGGAGGGCACATCAGGTAAGGCCAATTCCACAAGTACCAGATATGAACATTATTGCAAATTTACATTCAACACCATCGACACATCAAAGCATGCACAAAAGGGGAAGGGTAGATAGCTCGTCTGTTGGAAATGTTTGAAAGAATGAACATTTTGGAGCACTATAGTTATAGCTTATATTCAGTTGTTTTTTGAATCTAACAAATTAATATGGGATTTGAAAGCATGAGCATGATGGAGTAGTATATGGTATATTAATCAAGAACACTTTGGAACAATTTTGAATCAGGTTATAATTAGTTGTTTTTAATATAACAAGCTGATATAATACAGGGTTCTCTAGAATTTTGATAGAGTTTGAATGTGCCAGAAAGAATATTCATGTTGGGAGAAGATATTGTTGATATATCAAGCTCATATTGTATATTTTAACTTTGAGTTTTGATTATGAACTTGAAAGACATTTTTATTGTAATCTTTTACATTATTATATAAATATATTAAGTCAGCTATATGCCTTTTATTTAAAAAAAACCAAAACTTCCTAGCACCAATTAAAATTAAAATGAACTAAAATGTTAGTGTTAATATTGTAGATTTGTAATATGATTTAAAAATTGAATAATAGGTTGTTTTCCTTTAAAGAGAATGTCTATTGATCATAAAAAAAATATGATGAAAAATAAAAAATACCATTAAATATTAATTATTGTTTGACATCAAATCTAATGATTAGCAAGGCTAGATAACATGTAAATCACTTTTTATCAAAAGTTTGTCCAATAATCAACACTTCAAAAATATAATCACACTCTAATGCCCTAATGATCAAGGACCATTGCTAAATGATAGAGCAATATTACATAATTAGTTGCATTTAAGACATTCACAATATAATTAAATTTTTTTACCAATTATTTACACCTAGTTAATTAATATGATTAGGGACTAAATATGTGTTTCTTTTTCTTACATATTTTATTTTCTTATTGTAGTAAGTCAAGTAGGAGAGATAACTAAAACTAATTTTGGAGAAAAAAATATTAAGGGAATTTCCATGAAATGATATCATAAAAAATTTATGTAAAAATGACGGCAATTTTTTTTATTACAAATTGCTTATTACGTACAACTAAAGTATTATAAAGAAGAAGAAAAACCATATTACAACATTTAAGATTGCCAAAATGTTAAATAAGATAATATTTATTGGATTTAGATAAATAAGAGATAATTTGTAACTTAAATGAGAAAGTTATAGTTATTTAATTATGTTGGTATTTATTGATAGATATGTAATTCCAGGTTAGTATAATGATCATTTTTTTAATTTTACTATTGGATCATTGTTATAAGTAATATTAATAAGTTTTCTCTAAATTATATTCTATGCTTTAAGGTGATATCACACTCATAATTTAGTCTAGAGTTATTTGATTCTATCTTAGCCATGTTTTGGTCTTGTATTGACGTATATTCTTAAAACACCCTTTCCTAAGAATATATCTTATTATAGGACTCTAAGATGCTAAGAAGCGTCCATTTTTTAAAAAAATGGAGGTAAATTATTTTGATTAGAATTATGTACCAATGAGGCTACAAATGTAGGAACTCATACCCAATATGAACACTCAACAATATTTTCACCATGGTAGGGGTTTAAACCTTGATGGAAATAACCAAAACACCATGATTTAACCATCACCTTTTGTCATTACCAGATTTAAAAGTGTGCAACATTGGGAGTTCTCAAGAGGTCACCCATTCTAGTACTAGTCTTGCCTAAGCATGCTTAGTTATGAATTTTTTATGAGATTTTTTGCCCTAAGATCCTAGGAATCATCTTAATTAAATAGTGGAAAGGGATAATATTAATTATATTTAAATAATGAGGAGATAATTGATAACTTAATCATGTTTGATAATGGTATTTACTTATATTAGTTAATAAAATATTTGTCAATGATAGATATTTAATTGTAGGTGATATATGATGATTAAAGTTTTTATTTTAATATTTGATAATCGTTGTGTATTACTATAGAATTTATTCTAAATTATTTAAATTATGTTAGGTGAGATTATGCTTATGATTTAGTATTAAGTGGTGTAATTCTACACTCCCAAAACCTATTCACCTAGGAATATATCTAATTTTAGAAATCCATGGTGTTGTGAAGCATATTGAAAATATTGTTGTTGGTGAATTAGAATCATGTTAAGTTCTTTTATTCCAATCAAGAAATGATATTTTTTATTGTATAATTTTAAAACTACAAAGTACAAAATATGACAAATCCTTAAATGATGTTGAGTGTTGTACTATATGATGCAAGATGTTAATTTAATTCTTTATATTGATCTAATTTTTTGATACTAAATTTTGATGAAGTTTCTTCAATTATAATTAGTTTCCTAAGATTTATCTTTGAATATGAAATATTAGGTTATCAAATTAAAATATTACATTTGTGAGCCAATGAGAAAAACTCAATTATTTTAAAATAGTCATGTCAAGAAAGTAGGAAAACATATTTAAATAGCAAAAGGATTGCAATTTTGTTTACCTCTAAGGGTGAGCTATTAGTGTAGTCATAAATAAATGATCTTATTAAGGATAGTTAACAATTATAGCATAAACAAAAGGGAAAAAAAAATTCTAAAAAAGGACTTAACAAAATTAAAATTAGAATACTTATGAGATGCCACAAATCATATTATTATCCAATTATGTGCCTTTAATTATGAAATTTTAGGTGGTTAATTAGGTGAGGAATAGTTGAAATTATATAGGGGTAATCTTGAGAAGGAAGGAAAATATGTTTAAATTGGGAAGATAGGGCTATAATTACATTGAAATTTACTTTTTCTAATCATAAGCCTCCCAACAATCATAAGCTTGAAAATAATACACATATCATTTTGAATATTGTACAATTTTTACTTGGTTCAAAAATTCCAAAATAGGTTTTTGTCTTTAAAGAGCATATATATTGATCCTACTAAGTATATGTTGAGAAACAAAGAACTAATGAAAATTTTAATTATGGTTTAGCATCAAATCAAATTGCTATACAAGATAGATAACAATAAAATCATTTCATATTAAAAATATTCAATAATCAAATATTTCAAAATAGAATCATGCTTTGGGTATGTGCAGGATCATCATGGAAAAAACAGGCCCTTAAGTGGCAAGAAATTCAAAAATATCAGAGTTAGGAAGTTACTTGACATAAAAATTTGAATAAGTTATCTATATTATTTCAAAAATATGTAAGAATAGAATATGTAGAAAATTGAATGTAATTTCTAAACTACTAGGTTTTTATTTTATTTTTAAAAAATCTATTTAGTGAAAATTTGAAATTTCAATGCTTGATAGTACTTAAATTTCAAGGAAAAAAAAAGAAGTAGGTGTCTGTTTGACCACCCTAACCACAGTAAAATGATAATTTTTTTTTATAATATTTTAGATATAAGTAGAGGATTCATGTCCCGATGTGATGCATATTTTTTTGTAATTTTTTTATGTGTAAATAATTAATTATGAATTTTTAATTACAACTTTTAAAAAATATAAAGAACTCGTATGTCTGACCACCTTAACTTGGTCAAAACTTCATGAAATTCATTTTTTTTTTAATCCTATAGTATGTGAAACATAGAATGTGACACATATTTTGGATTCAAAAAATGTGATATCGTTTGAAAGTTGTAGATGTTTTTCAATCAGCCTATCAATTAGAACTTTAGTCGTAATTCAAATAGAAAATGAATGATAATTATTTATTAAATTCAAAGTAAAGCATAATTTATATTGGTGGAAAGCTGAGAATCTCCTTTAAAAACCCTTTTTGTTTCATCAATTTTGGGTAAAAAAAAGTCGTCAGCCACACACCCTACAAATACCCATCATATTGCCACTTTTTGGCCCATCATGATCCTGCACCTACCCCTCTAATGCCCTAATGATCAAGAACCAATACTAAATGATAAATTAATATTAAATAATTACTTGAATTTGAGACATGTACACTATAAAATTAAGAATTTTTCATGATTTTTTATACTTGGTTCATTAATATGAATATGGATTAAATATGCATTTCTTATTCTTCTATATTATTTTTTTCTTGTTCTAGTAAGTTGAGTTGGAGTTATGATAAAACTAATTTGAGAAAGTAATATCAAGAGAATTTCCATGTAATGATACCATAAACAAGTTATGTGAAAATGACACCAAATAATTTTTACTATAAGAAGAAAATATCATCTTACAATATTTAATATTAATTAAATGCTAAAGAAGATAATATTAATTAGATCTAGATAAATAAGAAGTAATTTAAAACTTGAATGAGAAAGTTACGTGTATTTAATTATGTTTTTTGATATAAAATGCTAAAGACATTATATTCTCAATGAACACATTGATCAATTTTTTATTTTACTATAAAATCATTGTTATACATACTATTAAATACTTTTTTCTAAATTATGTTTTATGTTACGGTGAAATTACACTCACGATTTAGTATAAAGGTTTTGATTAATCATGCTTTGAATTTTGTAAATGATTAACTAGATTAAATAATTGATTTTATTTATTTCATTTATGGGAATAAACATGATGAGATTAAATTTTAAAAATTTAAATTTATTTATTTAAGGTTAGACATTTGAAGAATGGCCGATTAATTGCATAAATAGTTCAAATTTATTCAATTAGTGGTAGTCTAAGGATTAGATTAATTAATTAATTAATTAAAATATTTAATTAATAATGATTTTTTTTGTATTGATAATAGTAAGAACAAATACAACTTACCGTCACATACAGTATGCTGGAATATGAACAATAGAAAGAATTGCCAATTGGCAGCCAATTACAAATAAAAAAGTAATTCCAAACTCCTACTAGAATATCAACATGGGCGCATTACAGATATTACAATTAGCAAAAAAAACAAGAGGCTTCATATAGCAATAGCCTTCACAGATCATAAAAAAAATAAAAATTAGAGCTTCCACTAATGGATCTGACAACTCCACTACTGTTAAATTCTTTTTGGAGCTCCTTAATTCACTTCCAACTGAGTAAAAGATTGAGCTGCATTAAAAACAGGTTGGAATTCCCTTAGTGCTTGGAGGAAAACCTTACCATCTCTCTGATTATGGTGCAACCTTTGATCAACCTTGACTTCAACTTTGCCTACACCATCCAAGATCAACCTCATGAGTTTAGCCATCAAGATCTCCATTATCCTAGTGACCTGCAATGCAATGGAAAGGAATGTGAGTCTTTTATTAGACTCAGTAAGGCCTCTGGTACACCCTTGAAACTTCTTTTCGTTTCTAGCTTTCCAAATGAACCACAAAATTTTAGTAGACAAATAGTCCCAAAAACCCTGTAATTCATTTTTAAGCTTCCTTGAATTAAATAAAATCCCAGCCTAATTAAGCTGCCCATCATTTTTCCATATTGCCATATATATTACAAAACATGTTCCAAACCTCTTTAGCATAGAAACAATAAAAAAAGATATGAATAATAGTCTCAGGAGCCCTACAAATGCTGCAAATATCCACATCAATGTGATTAAACTTAATAGGGAGTCTTTGTAAAAGAAATTTCCATCTAAAACAAGCCTTCTTAGGCTCTATAACATTCTTCCATATAGAAGATATGATTTTTCTCCATTTATAATCATCTACATTAGTACCCCAACAAGCATTAATGTGCTCTCTAATAGCAATATTTTTCATTAACTATTTAGAAAGGTTTTTTTCTTTAACATCAATAAGAGGTGAGCCATCATTCCAAACAATATTAGAATCAAGGGCACAAATCTCAGAAGACTGAAGAGGAAAGGAGGAACTTTTACAAGTTTCAACCAAGGTCTTAAAGGTCCTAGAATTAGGTATATCTAGACTGAACTCACAGACCAGCTTGTCAAGGGTTTTAAGGTGACCATTCTCAAGAATATTATGAAAAGTGTGGATGCCAGCTTGGTTCCATTTTTTTATTGAACACCCCTGCAGGAGGGCAAGGGGCTTCTTGGTATGCTCCAGGTTCCACCATGGGGAGCATTAAGTTTGGCACTTAGTTTTGTCATCAATTTGGATGTTATAGCACTTGAAATTAACCTTATTCTTCACCAGCTCCTAGGCTTTCCATATGCTTTTACAGACCACTGACCTAGCTGGGCACATGGGGTGTTTGTTCAAAAGAATTGATTAGGGCACAGCCCGAGACTTAGAAAATAACCTACAAAAAAGAAAATAATTTTATTATTCAGAAAATGGAGCTTCTTACATGCAAAGGATCTCAAATCCCCAATTTCTACAACACAGGCAAGTTACAGAAAGCTACAAAATAACCCTTTCGCAATATGCGAGTTTGTCCCCAA
>VDFB02105131.1:0-45289 GCA_007258455.2 Sequoia sempervirens | reverse complement strand
TATGAATATAAACTACAAAAATCTATTTTTACTAAAGCAACAATTCAGTTTTGGGTTCGTGGATCGGTTCGAGAACCCGTTCGCCGGTTCTGTGGAAAAATTTTTTGGGGTTGGGTTCATTTTGGGTCTGGCCATACAAAACATATAAAAATAAAAATATATAAATATTTGCGCAGAATCAAGTCTTTAATACACCACCATATTAATAGTCAAATAACATAGCAAAAATACACCACCACTTTCATAGTGAAATATTAAAATATTAGTGATCTACTCGAATGTCATGATACAAAATTATAAATTAAAGTTCAAACATAAAAATGTCAAGTGTTTACAATCAGCCATTATTGATCATTGACCAATCTGAAAAGTGTGAACATTTTTCTGTGTGGAAGGAAAACAAGAAAAAAATGTTACATAATTGTTTACATTGTGAAAGAGCGAAAACCTTTTTCTTGCATATCATAGAAGAATCTCAGTGATTTTTTGGGTGTCCTTGCCTTGGAACGGAACTATCCTGAGCCATGAATGATTGACCAGGAACTATGAGAAAGAAATAAGATAAATCACATGCAACTTGTTGCAATTTCTTTCCTTGGGAAAAAGGGTAAAGTTTTCTTTTCAGGGAGAATCTCCTTTAGAGTTTGAACGCATTGATAATTTTCAAGATAGACTTAGCCAAATATGTCATCTAGGTTTGAAGCTTTTAGGTAAAATGTTTGCTTCTTAAAATTTTGTTCAAAATTCAAGATGCGGCTCTCCTCCCTTAGGGAAGAGAAGGCCTATCAAACCTAACACTCTTATGCAACACTTCTTAAGTTCTTGTTGATGTAGTATTAGATGCGAAGTTTCAAAATAGGCATGGTTATATAAATTCTCATCTCACAACTATCATTGCATCAAATTAAGAATTTTCAATCCTTTATGGTCTAGACAAGAGAAGTATGGAGTAGTGTTCCAATGCTAAATTCTTATTGTGAATCTCTTTGCTATGAGTGGTTCAAAATGAGGAATCACTTTCCTCAGACCAAATGAGAAATATTCACAATATGTGCTAGGAAGGAATAAGTCCATAAGATCGAGTATGCAAGAACTAAGAATTGCAAAATTGGCTTACATTTGACTTCCAAACACAAAAATTTTCACACTTTTCGATGTTCACACGTAAGTCAAAAAATATAAGTGTGTAAGTTGTAAAGTATACACTTGAATACACGTAACTCATATCTATTGAACCATGAATTTATAATTAGCAAATATGGACACCATCGATAAAAATATTTGTATTAAGAAAATAGCCATGTATGCATACATCAATTTATGTCAATATAAGTATAAAATATAGTTACAAAATAGCCATATAGGCTTACGAGAATGCCATATAGGCATTCAATGTCAAATATATCCAATACAAAATATGTACAAAATTTCCATGTAGGAATAAAACAAAGGGCTCTGTGCATTCAAAATTCATTTCTCTCCATGCTCTGGTTCAAATACAATTTTCTTTCCCTTTGCTGGACGATCCGATGGTGATAAGTCTGTCACCCGTTTCTGCTGTGCTCGAGGAGTGCTCCTGCTGCTCCTCCTAGTGTTTAGCTTCTGGTGAAGATTCAACTGTTACAATAAGAAGTAAAGACATTAATATATAGAAATTACATTATAAAAATTAATATATTTAACAAAATAATCACTTACGGCCATCTCACGATCACTCTCATGATGGAAATATTTGCACGCCAATGCTTAGGTGTGCTCAAGCCTTGTATAAACCATCCAAATAGGAATTAAACTACGAATCAATAATGGTTTGATTTTTCACTAGAACTAGTTCATCTATAACAATGAATGTAAATTGAAATTTAGTAATTTGCCTCATACCTCCCCTATTAGAGCCATCAAGGATTGTATAGTGGAGCAAACACCAATATCCATTGCCCTCGTAACATTTGGCAGTGTTTCTATCACCAACATCTGAAAATAAAACAACAAATTATTCAATCGCAAAAAAGTTACAATAGAGATCCATGTGATGACTTATAATGTATGAGATCTAATGAACAAAATTTTGAGTACAAGTATTAAACAAATATATTTCTGATTATTAGTTATCAAATTTGTAGTTACAACGCTTTGATTTTGAATGATCTGTGTAATGCAATGTAAGGTCAATAATATGAATATAAACTACACAAATCTATTAAACTTTGAATTCATTACTTAAGTTCTCTTTAAATTCTATATTACCTCCGTGAACGTTTGATCAAATCTACTGGCACTTGGAGGTGTTTCCTTGAAACCTCCAACAGTACCCTGTTCAACATCCAAAATCACATATTAAAATACCATTCAAAACAATGCTATTAACACATGTAATAAATTTATAATTGTTTACTAACTTTACATACCCCACCAATAGGTGTACTGCAAAAATAAGTAGGTGGATGACTGGTGTATCCAGTCTCTACACTGTGACCCTACAATTTTATTAGAATAATAAAACTAAATTAGTTAATCTTGCATTTCACTTTCAAAATTTAATAAATTAAATTCAATGAACATGCTGAATTTTACCTGAGTGTCAATGACATGCATCATGCAAAATTTCAGCCATCCTCTCCATCCTCGTAGATGCATACGGATCAGGCTGCACAGTAGCATATGGATCCTACGTAGCACCCTCTTGAGTGCTGGTAGGGTCATACGAACAAGTCGCCCCACAAGATTGACACACATGGGTTCGAAGGCCACCACCTGAAGACTCCCTTGGATGGCGCTATACAATAGGGCTAGTGTGATGGATGACACTCTGGTTCAAAGTTGTGATCTCCTACAATGTCTCTATGTCGGAACTCTCCTTCGCAACGGAAGGCATCACAATCTGCTCACGAGGCAGCCTGGCAAGAGGTCGTCTCCCTTGCCGCGTAGGATCTAGCTGTGCACCGGGCCTATCCTGAGCTAACCCCCTACCTCTCCCCTGGAACTCCCTCATATCAAAATAATTTGGGATTTGGTTCAATACAAACTCACTGTATAGTTTCCTAAGAAAATATTGGGGGACTTCACAATTATTGCACGGTGGATAATCAAAGGCCATATACCATCTTTCATAAAAATGGTTCTTAATCTCTTGGTGGTGGCACCAATGAATAGGAAACCTATTTGCATTGAGGGTAAGATTTTGATTTGTTTTAGGGTAAGTGAATAGAGAGCAAAAATCACCTTTACTAATTTTTAAACCTTTTACTTATTTATATGATAATTTGTCTGCATAATATTCCCTAGCTGTCTGCCTCCTATCTTACCATCCAGATATTTGTTGGGTGATTGCATCTACATTTTTTAACATGCCTTTCAATGAATTTGCTAGAAGCATTCTTTCTGTGGTTGAAGCATTTGGATCACTCAACCTACTGATAATGTTTAAATGGATTTTATTATGGTTTTATGGAATACTGATTCATCGCCTCTCTCAGTATTCTATATGTTCAACATTTAGTATTAGAGCTTGGCCCCTTGGAAGAAGCCTAACAACTTGAGGGACCTCCCAGAATTTGAGTATAATTTTTTTTCCCCTCAGAAGTAATTTCTATCGAATGTTTAGAAGAAATGGAAGATCTAAAGGACAAGTTGATGAGAGTGAATGAGTATATTGAAAAGGGCCAAAGTAAAAGTGTTGAAGCATGTGATCCATTAGTGTAAGGATAAGACATTATCTCTAGCTTGCTACAACAATTGGATGAGAAGAAAAGAATTGAAGAATGTCAGGAAATTGAAATTCAAATGAAGATGGATGAATGCATAAAGCTTGAATTAGAAGTAGAAATCTTGAGATTTGATCTAGAAAAGGAAAGAAGTTTTGAAGACAAATTTAAGATAAGCTTGGTGATGCTTGATGAATTGGTTACTTCTGAAAGATCGACGATGGATAAGAGTGGTTTATGGTTTGAGAAATGTTAGAGTTGTAAAGTGAATCAATCTATTGATAAGAAGACTCGGTAAAAAGATAAACAAATAAAGGATCTAAGAAGCAATCTCAAAAAAAATCCTGTCAAACGTTATGATGCTAAAAGGTACTTATCTTTCAATGGTGTTTGTTATTCATGCAAGAAGTTTGGTCATAAAGAAAAAGACTACAAAAATAAAATGAATGAATCTTTATCCAACAAGTGTTCTAAGAGCAATAAGAATGGATATAAAGTTGGTCTATTGAATAAAAAGGAAATGGAAAGAAGAATATTGCTTTCTGTAAGTGCAACAATTTGGAACATCCTGGTAGTATCAACAAAAGAAAGAAAAATATCTATCTGACAAAGAAGAATGATCAAATCATTGATCCAAAAGAAGCAATAAAAAAAATGAAAAGGTTTTGGAGAAAGGAATCTGTAAGGAAAGTGATGGTGCATAAACACCTTCCTAATGCAAAATCCCTAGGAAAGAAGTACATAAAAAACATTCATTTTAACAAGTTACATACATGGAGATGCACATTCACAGAACAAAAGAAGAGATAAAATATCACACACAAAGATAACACTAGATATACATGGGAAAACCATTATGGGAGAAAAACCCACACACCAAGTAAAGTTACTTTGTATTACAGTAAATAGAATACATACAGAGTTACAGACTTCAATCTTAGATGTTAACTCATAGCAGCAATACAATCCCCTTGATTGACCTCACTCATAGACTACAGTTCACCTCACACTGTTACAAGTCTCATAAAAAGCATACCATGTACAACCACTCAACCACTTTTAGGTTTTCATTAATTTCAGTATCTTCATTGACAAGCTTCCTTTGTCTCGGGCCATGCACATTACCATCTAGTATGCATCGAGTCACTTAGAAATAAATTCAGTTGCAAAGAATATTACCATAATTGCACTCTATCAACCCCCGAGTTGCATCATGCATTTAATGCAAATATATTTCGATTATGAAGTACAAATTTCAGTCCAATGATCATTGATTCACAATAGTGATGTAGAATCAATGAATGAATTCATTCCATGTGCCAACACATCACTCATCCATCACTTTTGACTATCATACCAATTTATTGGCTCATTCCATGTAGTCCCCACTATCCATGCAACATCCATGTCATTGCCATACAAATGATGTCACCATCCACGTAGACCGGTTCCACCATCCATTGGTCATGTCGCCAAGTCAGGAGAAATATTTAAAAATCCACAACCTCCAATTGGAGGTTAGAGAATTCCTAAAACCCACGACAACAAAGAAGGGATCTCCAAGTCAGGATAAACCCAAACTTCAGAACAATCAGTCGGGGTTAGGAAAATTCTAAAATCCATGACAACAAGGAGATCACCATGTTGGGAGGTTAAGGAACATTTGAACCCCGCCACATGAGTTCTGAAGTTGAAAAATACAACGATCCCATGACCAACTTGATGTCATCTAGTTATGAACTTTCATAACCTCGCGACATAGGTTTCAAGGTTCAAGATTTCAGCGATATGTCGATAATGAAGGCCAAAAAAGGGGAAATATGCCAAGTCTTTAACAAAGGTTCATGCCAACAAGTTGAGGCACATTTTTCCAACATAATCTAAATCATCAGTTTTATTTGTCCCGACCTCGGGTGCAAAAACTCCTATCAATTTCTAAAAAAAAGTAGTGGCTAAGGGGGATCAATCATTAGAAAATCTAATGAACCCCCTCATCGATACTTGTGTCATATCATGATAGAAGTATATTTAATGTGGTAAGGAAATTAAGAAAATTTTAGTTGCATGTGTGAAGGATTAAATTTGTAGAATTCAAAAGAATGAAGGAAAACACAATCTTCAAGGCAATCTACCTACAAGTTGAAGCATTTATTGTAAAATCATTCCAAATGGAAGGAATAAATTCAGACAAGTTTAAAGGCTTATGTATCTTTGGAGAAGCATGGAAAGGAAGTTTAGAAGGAAATTCAGAGTTTCAGGGTTTGAAGAAGAAGTCAAGCGGATTTGAAGTGAGCTTCGGAAGCAGGATATCTACACATTTCTTGTTGGAATTTTTAGAGGTATTCATGTTTTAACAATCTTTCATTTTTAATGTTATGGATAATTCAAAGGTTGTGAATAGTGTAGATAAAGTGCAAGTCAATTTGAGAAGATATTCGAAGGATCTGTCGGAAGAGTCTATTGGTGCATTCTCTTGCATCCCTATGAGAGTGTTTCCCACATAAGATATATATGCATTTTTTTCAGTAAGATAGAAGAAATGTCATTAGTTTAGTTGAGCATGCTTTGGGAAAGTGAATTGAAAGAGAGCCATGTGATGCCTGCAAAGTGTTAGTTGAGAAAAAGTTGGATGTTTGGAGGAAAGTTCCCTTGTATGAATTTAAGAAGTACATTTGAATAGTGTTGAGCATAATTCATGATGAATCTTTGTGGATTGATGAAGCATATTTGATTACCAATGAAGCTATTAGAGATGTAACTAGTTTGTGTTACTCTGAAACAATTCCCAAATGGAAAGCTATGGATGAGAAAGAGATATTTGCTGTTACCGGCCCGAATCTTAAAGAGAAAGATATTGATTTAAGATTGATTGTTGATTAGGTAATAAGGCATGTTGCTATGGTCATTGGTCACAAAGTTTGTATCCCTAACAATGACCTTATAGTTTCTACTATTGTTGTGCACACTGTTGTTGATATGGTTAAAAGAGGTATGGAAGATGACTTGTATGAATTATTTCGTATACATATTTTAAAGAATTTAAGGGAAATTAAGAAGAATACATTTTGCTATGGAAATTTGGTTATCTGTTTACTCTTTTACTTTTTTGAAAAATTTACATGTAATAGGAAGGATAGAATGGTAAAATTCATTGCATATTACCTATCAAATCAAGAAATTCATGATAAATCTTGGTAGTTCGGATGCACAATATTTTTCCCTTGCTGCATTCTTTGGAACATTTTAGATGAGGATGAACAAAAGGTTTAGGATTCTAGTAAGTGTTGTTGAAAGGTACTCTAGAAGCATAAATTTTCTTGTGTCTGTGGATTTTTGTCACATGTAAGCAGTTGAATCAAGGTTAGTTTGGATATCTAAATTGAACTATGAAGTGTCAGAGGTTGAAGTTGATGACTATGCTAAAATTATTTTGGAAAGCCCTAAGAATCTTAGTGTAGAAGGAACCTCCAATAGCGTGACCAAAACAATGAAGAAAAGGAAGAGTGTTGTTAAGCAAGAAGTTGCAAAATGAAGTGAGCTTGAACATGAGCATGAAAGAATAAATATTCAAAGAGATTTGGAAGAATTGAAGAAGGTTATTCCTGGTGATAATTTTGATTCATCTATTTCTGTTGTGGAGAATCTTTGTGGCATGATTGATTCTTTAAAGGTTTACATCTCCGGACTTGAAGTGTCTACTGGAATTAGGTCTAATGAACAAAATTTGGAAGATATCAAAGAGAAATGTGTGAATGCACATAGTCAAGTGATGAAGGAATTGGAGTGTGTACAAGGTTGTGAAGAAGAGGCACATAAACTACTTTCTTTTTTCCTAGATTGGTCTAGTTGTACACTGTGTATAAGAAATGAGATAAGGTTGAGTGAGTCTCAGTTGAGCACTTAGGAAGATACATACAGGTTAGCAGAAGATAAAGATAATTAGAAGTGGTCCTACATTGTTTAGATTCAATACAAATTCTCTTTTCTAGAGGATCAAAGGACAAATATTATCAAGAATTTTGTGGCACTTAGAGACATGACTAAACTTAGACATACTTCTATTTCTAGTGCTCTTGGCTGTATTAGTGAGTTATTAGAGATCAATCTTAGTCCCAATAATTTATTAGATGGTGTAGAGTCTTTAACCAAGCTTGAGCTATTTCACAAGACTCTTGTAAGTGCAAAAGGTTCATGGGAAGAAGGTAAAGCATAGTGGAAGGCTATCCTGGAGAGTCTCAGAGGTTCTTCTTAAAGTTAATTCAATTATGTGTTCATACCATTTTTTTGCCACATCTTGATATATACATATATACCAATGCCCCTTCCTTTGTCATGTTGATGTCAAAGGGGGAGAGATGAAGAGATGGAGAGATGAAGAGATAGAGAGTCAGAGGAATTTTTTTTTGTGAAGAACAATTTTGATAGGGGGAGTATTCAAAATATTTAGTTTCAGTTGCTGGAAAATGTTTTTTCCATGCATGTTGCCATCAATTCCAAAGGGGGAGATTGTTGGAAGCCTTGCAACATGACCATGAAGTATGCATGGTTTGCGTTGGTTGTTCCTATGTTGTCATTGATTTCAACATAGTGATAACTATATGGGAAGACTACTTGGTTTACTGAAAGTTGTTCTCTACCAGTAATACCCTTTTGTGATGGATTGGTGTGTTGGTATTTGAGTTTGGAATTCATCACAATATATAATATGAATCAAATCTCTTAACCATGTTTTCTTAGCTCATTCAGACAACTATATCCTTGATCTTGAGACATCTTTTGTTGTGAGAAATTTTTTATCTCTAATAGATTTTAACTCTATATTTTACTATTGTTCTGTGTGTGGCATACTATGTGGGAGACTCTGCATTCTACTAAGGTGGATATTCTTATGCTACATTTTTGTTGATAGTATCTCTGTTGGTAGTATGATGGGAAATTAGTGTGTTCTCAGATCCAAAAGGTGTTTTCTTTGAGAATTATTTGTTAGTTTGGAGAATTGTGTTTTAGTCTTGGCCGACTTAGAGTATGCAATATATTATGAAGACTAGTTATGCTTTATGGATGTTAGCCGACCTGGTATAATGCACTATGTGGATGCAATTCTTACATCATATATGGTGCCTATAAAGAAGTTTTTGATTATTTTTGTGTTGACCTAATTAATGATAAAGATATGCTTATATATATAAGATTTTTTGAGGAATGAATAAGTATAATGATAAGGGAGAAGTGAGAAGTGTGTGTGTGTACGAAGGAGGAGAAAGTGTGGAGAAGAATAGTGTGAGAGCCTAAATTCTTTATTAGTTATGATCAGTACAATTTTGTTGAATGACTACTATGTGAGGTAGTACTTCATATTCTGAGCTTCAGTGGAACTAAACCCTACACATTGAGGGTGTATTCTATCAGTTCAATATTTTGGCAGTGATCCACTATCATTCTATCTTGGAAGTGGGCCATCTTTTGTACCCAAGCTATGAGCCTTTTAACGACAATGAGTCCTGGAACTGAGCCCCATAATATTTTGTATCCCAATATAATATATTGTGAGTTAACCTTCACTATAGCTTTTTCCCTTTTTGGGTTTTCCACGTAAAAGTCCTGGTGTCCTTCTGTATGGTTGCATTGACTTGTTTCTATGTTCTCTCTTGCTGATTTAGTCAGAATTGTGATAATATTTAAATAGATTTTATTATGGTTTTATGGAATACTAATTCACCCCCATCTCAGTATTTTAGATGTTCAACACTTGTGCCCTAGTTGAGACTCACCTTGTCAAAACTATCATCTTGATTATCACAGAGGTCAATGACATTTGGGTTTGTTATCTTGGACCTACATTGGCTTGGTTACCATCCTTTGTTTTAAATTTTAGGATTCATATCCTTAGCATTATCTTAATCTCATTTGGCTTCACCTTAGTCTTGGATTTATATTGCACTTTTGCTTTGTATCCTTATTTTCCTAAAAATTACAAAAAAAACATAGCTTAATTTCATCCTAGCCTTAGCATCATTTAGTCCCCATATCATTATCCTTGATCATTAATTAGTCTACCTTTGGTATCCTTTGCATCCATTAGTTTAATTTCACTTCATATATTTTCATAATCACCTTGCATCCTTATAATAAAAAAATCCAAAAACATAGTTTGGCTTCATTTTAACCTTGCAAGTCTCACATGGTTGAAACATGGTCACAAACTAAAAGAAAGGAAATGGATTTATCAAGTGATCCATTTCATGACACAACCCTTGGATAAATTCAAGTCAATCCACTCCATGAACAGAAACACCACAAAGAGTCCAAGCCAACACATTTGACAACCTAAGCCTAGACGAATTCAACAAGAAAATGACACCTGAAGAAATCGAAAGAGCTTACCAAGAGCCTAGGATTTTACGCATGGTTGATGAGCTCGTTAGTGCTGATCCTAATAGATTATTCTTTGCACTAGCGAAAAAAGGTGCTAAACTCCCTCAAGGCTTTATTGTCTCCACAATTGTGGAAGAAGATACCCAAAATCCATTTGCATTAGGGATGCCCTCTTCACAAAAAAAGTCAACTATACCACTTGGGACAAAAACTCACATGGAAACCACTACCAAATTTTTCCCTAGCCTCTCCACACTTGAAATCAAGGTGACCCATGCGACCACACAAGGAAAAAAATTCATATTTGGAAGCTCATCAAATTCCATGAGTAAAATCTTCAAAAATCCTATTTTTCAAAACACAAACCAAGGTCCTATATCACAAGGTCCCACACCTTTGCTTCAAAATACAAATCAAGGTCCCATGCCTACACTTCAAAACATGAATCAAGGCCCTTCATTCCAATTCCAAAGCACACCCTCATGAAATCAAAACCAACCAAATAATTCTAGGAGAATTCTCATTATCCCATGAAGGGTGACAAGCAAAAATATTAATCAAGGACCTTAAGTGAAATTATAGATTATGTTGAAGTGCTGCTTGCATCATGTTCTTTGTTTGTCAAGTGAAAGTTGTACATTTAAAAGAAGAATCAGAATTTCAGAAGTGCTATTCAATGTTTCAAGATTAAATAAAGTACAAAATTGAGCATATAAACAACATAGCATTTTAGAATGCTTTCATTTATTTCATGGAATAACTCATATTTACATAGTTTCATTTGATTGCAAGAATCCAAATGATATTACAACATTGCATTGAAATGCATTTTCTTTTCGAAATGAAAAGCATAAGATGAAATCAAATATCCACACAAGCCGTGGATGTGACTGTCACAGTGCATCATTAATAGCACACTACACTATGGAAGATGTGAAAGAATAATTCATATAAGTAACAACATAATCATCATTCCCTGATTATTGGTGGTCGATGCTGAAGTGGTGCACCTTTGTCTGCTCAAGCTCCGATTGACCTGTAAGAGAAAAGAGGAAGATGTCAGAGGCTCCAATTATAAGGAAATCTCTATGAGTCACCAACAATAATGCAACCTGCTATCAATCATACACTGGAACAATCAAGAAAAGTACAGAAGAAATGAGCTGAAGGAGAAATATCAACGTGATCATCATATCTTGTTTTTATGTTAATATTGTTTGTTTCCTTGTGCAGGTATAGGTAAAATCATGATGATGATTATTATTTGAAGACCAAGCATGTGGAGAAAAATGGGCTCCCACAAGGGTAGAGCTCGACATGCTGCCCTATTCATTACAAGTGGGATGATTAAAAGATTACATCATCATATTCATCAAAAGGAGTGTTATACAACTAATAGAGTAAAGCATACTTATCTATTGAGGTACTAAACCAACTGTGCATTCATAACAATCAGGTTAATGCTTCCTGAAAGCTATAGGTGAACAGTGAGTTTAACTCGCTCGATTAATTCAACTGAGTACATTTATATCAAAATTTTTTGTATGGTTCATGTTATTGTACAATCAGTGCTATTTTTTCATCATGATCATATGTCCTGCAAGGTTTCGGTTCATCAATTTTCTTCTCACGATTAAAGATAGTGAATAGGCATACATTATGCCTTAATGAGGAGTTTTGTTTCAATTTTCATCACGGAAGAGAATAGTTTTACGGAACAACTTGATAAATGGAGCATAAAAATGCATGAAGAGTGCCAGGTTGAAGCCCAATAGTGTGAGTGATAGACAATGCACTCAAATAATAAATGAACAGTCAGTCCCAGTTTGAATGATGATGCAAATACAACATTAAGAGTTGCAAGGTGAGAAATGATCTTTCCAGAATGATAAGGAAATGAAAAACATAACGAAAAGGTGTCTCTGAAGTATTAGTCATGCACTAAAATAATCAAGTAAGGTGTAGTCCGTAGAGCTACATTGTTTCAATTAAAGATTCTGCATAAGTCCAAAATAAAATCAAGAAGTCGATCATCCTGTGTTTCTTCAAGGAAAGTCAATAAGGAAGCAGCATCACAATGGTCTGAGGAGTATAAATGACACTGTCCTATCAGGGTATGTGTGGTCACTAAACAAAAGTGAGCTCATTAACTATTCTCATTACCAAATGTGAAGCCCAAGGACAAAAAGCAAGAGTTTGCAGCATGGTAGAGTAAAGTGAATACATTCAAAGGTGCTTTTCTTCACTAAAGACAGATACAAAAAGACAAGTGAATAAATCTTCATGGGTCAAGCTATTTTTCATAGGAATATCAAAGCAAGCGAATTTAATACAATTTCCAGCTTACCCATGTAGGGGTTTTCAACAGTAAAGACAAAGAGTGTGTATGTAATGCACATAATTTCAATGAACAGGCTGTAACACAACAAGAGATGCATCGAGAAAGAAGTATGCTTCAAAATTCCAAGAGGTCATAAAAAGAATGAGAAAGTAGAATGCCATGGTGAGTTCGACCAATTTGAAAATAGCAATATAAATTTATGTTATTTTCTGAGTTTACCCTCATTGGGGCTTGAAAATATAATCCAGAATATCACAATTTCTAGTTTACCCATGAAGGTTTTAATAAGAAAATTATAGAGATGATAAAGGGAAGCACCAGTCATTATGGGTCGAGCCCATAACTTGAATAAAAAATGAATATACAGAATACCCAAGTTGGGGTTTCAGAAAATACAAAATGCGAACTTCCTTTGGTGGGTCGAGCTTCAGAATAAGGAAATAGAGTTTTTTTTATTCAAATATCGTGATACCCATGAAGGGATTTGTCCTCAAAGATAAAATAGTGTCAGATTCCTATTTTGGGTCGAGCCCAAAAGCTCTAAAAAGTGCATTTTTTGAGATACATTTGGTGCGGCCTATGTAATGGATAGAAAATTACAAATAAAAGATGAGCTTTCATAAGCTTTCTCCTTTTCATAGGGATGTCAACAACAACAAGAACAAAGAATTACCATTGTTTCTCGTGGGGAATAAGAAGGCCACGGACTGAATGTTCACATAAGGCTCCAACTTTTAAAAGGCTTTCATCATGACAGCTGGAGGAAGACACCAAGAGTCCAAGCTAAAGGCTCAAGCTCTTTAAGCGAGCACAAAAGATATACACAAAGGAATTAGAGATTGTGTTAGCCGCGGCCATAAGACCCAGAATGCCTCACGAGTGAAGCCATAAAAACTATGACAAGAAGCTCACCTTGTGCACAGAAGAAGATAAAATCCACAAGCAAGTTTTCTCATGAAGCTTCTAGTAAAAGCTCGAATCGAGCTCATATCGGCCAAGAAGAACAAAGCACATAAATATAAAGGAAAATCAGAAAACAACCATGAACAGGCTGCAACCTTAATGGCTCTTCTTTCTCTTTGAATGAAAGTAAAGAGATATAATGAAAAAGAAATCAAACTTACCCAGTCGAGATTCGACCATCTGAAGGAAAAGGCGAAGATTCTTGAACACACGAGCTATAGATTCAGCTCAATCATGGCAATGTGCTCTCTCAGGCAGAGCTCAATATTTTCAAAGTGATCATTGCAAAATGAAGTCATTTTAGGGTTTGACCATATTTTTCTCATGCCCTAATTCGAGCCACCTTTATGATTTCCTTCGAATATTCGCCTCTAACATTAACATGTGGAAAGTCGAATTAGGGTTACCTTGCACTATGATATCAAAGTCTGAAGCCAATGTTTAAAAGGCCGAAATTTATATGCCTAGGGTGATATATTTAGTCTTTAGGGCTTGAGTTACATTCACATTTGTGCCTTAAAGAAAATTAGAACCTTGAGTATCCTAGCTTTATTGTTTTTATGAGAAAAAAATGAGGCTATAATTGTAAATATCTTATGACCTAAGTTAATAACACTCTACTTAGGGTTTTGTTTTAATTGATTTTAGAGAAATCAATTGGAGATATTGATGAGAGAGTAATATACACTGATATTTTTATGATTTTTTAAGAAAAATCAAAGCATTGTAATGGAGAAATAAAACGTATTTCTTTTTGTAAAAGATTTTATAATCATTTAAATTGCAAAAATAGGTAAATTATAAAATCTGCAATCCTTTAAAGCAGAATCATAAAGCAATGTTTTTAAATTGTTTCATGATTTCTTGCTATTTTTAGCAGATTCATATTGACTTCTTCTCTTGGTCAGATTTGAGTCTCATCTTGGAGAGATAAGGTGTTTTTCTGGCTTTTAAAGCAAATTCAGCCTATTTTTAGAGGCTTGACAATTTGATCATAAAAGCAGTATGCTTTTTTATGCTTTTATGTAGTTTTTGAGACAATTTGACACTTTTTTCCTTGAGCTTCTTTGTGAGCTCGCATTAGGGTTTCTTGAGAGACATATCTTTGAAAGAGGCTTAGTTTTTTTTTCTTTCTCCTTCGCAGTTCAGATCTGAGTTCCTGCTCATATACGTTTTTGAGCTTGTGAACCTTTTGTACTCAGTTTTCAAATAGACACTCTTTCAGTTTCAGTAATACAATATAGTTCTTCTTTTGATTTTCTTGTCTCAAGACTGGTAAGAACAGTTTGATGCCTTTGTGTTTTCAAATTTGAAGCCTTAATGTCCTACTTTTATGAGTTGTCTGCACAGGATTTCATGTTTTCAGGTTGTATGATGTATTCGATGTCTGTGAATCTTCATATAAATTACTAATGAAATCATGTATCAATGAGATTGGAGAACTATTGTAATAGGGAAATTGTTGTGAGTGGAAAAATCTGGTTTCTTTCAGAAATAACAAGTTGATCATTAGTAGTTTTAAGTTTTGATTTCATTCCATCTTTCTATCCCTTTCCTCTGAAGTCTTAGAAGAAAATTAATCATTCGAAGAACCAACTCACTCTGGAGATTCCTTCTTCCCTTAGATCACCCACATCTGAAGAAGGTTTCCATGTTTCAGTAGGTTGCTGAATCTTGCATTCAATAGGGTGCAAATCTATTGACAATAGTTTTGGCACGCCCCGTGGTACTCTGAAGATCAATTTTAGGGAATCTTTAGTGCTTTCTAGTCTACTATTTGGTGTATGCAACAGGTTATTCCACCTTCTAGAGGCTTGTTTCAATATACCTAGCGACTCTGTTTCTGATTTCACATTCAGATCAGGTGCTGTTTTGTTTCAAAATCTAGCTTATGAATTATTCAATATGTCTATATTTCATGGCCATACATCATATCATCTACCATATCATGAAAATTCTTCCTATCCATCTTCATATCAGCCATATCGGCATAATCATGTTGCTGGTTTTGATTCCTTGGCCTTTCAAAACCAACATGCCCAATATAATTGCCACCCCCACACCCCTGCCCATTTTTCAAATCAGCCCCAAGATACTCAAGACTGGAGCTTTAGAGATATAAAGCTGAACTACGAAAGGAAAATGTGGGTAATAGAAGAAGAAAGGAATCATTCAAATCAGTAAGGGGAGATGACAATTATAAAGAGCACGCTACTTGATTACGTGAGACAACTAGTGGAGATCAAGAGGCGGTATGAGTATAACCAACACCAAGAAGAGTTGGCTTATCAAGCCTATCTTCATGATTAGGAGCTGGAGACCCAAAGAGCACAGTTTGAGGAGGATTTAGAGAGAGAGGTAGCCACACAAACAAATCTTCTGCTTACTCAGTGTCAAAGGTTAGAAGCCCAAACAACTCCTACCATTTATGAACATCCTATTCAAGAAGAGGTTCGTAAGTTCAAATTTCCAAGTTTTATGAAAAATGAGTCTCCTATCATACCTAAAGTCAAAATCCCAAGTTTTAGGCAAGATAGTGCTTTTAACTCCCCAAATCAACCTCCTAATCTTGAAATCTCGAGTTTTCAAAACCATCATCCCTTGCAATTCGAGGGGAATGATTATAGTCAGCCTGTCAGCATTCGAGACCAATCCGTTAGGAAACAACCTCCTTTCCTCCAGGAAACTCCAAAAATCCCACAAGTTTCCTAGCTAGATAATTCTGATTGTTTTGTCACTATTGAAGACAGACCTATTGACTTAGAAAATGACTCATCATTCACCATGAAAGAAAATGCTCGAAGAATAAATTTATTGCATATAGCTATCGAGGAATATCAGTTAGAACAACAAAATATTGAATGAGAGAAGTCTTCTACTGATGAGTCCTTTCATGTTTTCACTAATGAGTTTCCTTGTTTTATGGAATATGGTAAAAAATTCCCAGAGGATCAAGAACATACCAAGTAGGAAGTTTCTGCTAATTGCTCCATTTTCTTAGCAGAACTTAAGAATGTCGCATGTATGGAGAAGATTGGTTCATTGGAGTAGTAGAATATTGGTGATCATTTTGAAGTCTCCAGTTGGTACATCATTAAAGAAGACCGAGAGCATCAGGAGAAATTGTTGTAAGAGGTAGAGGAGGCCGTGTTTGAAGAACAACATATTCTAGATCAAAGAACAAGTGATAGTTCTCAAGTCCTGCCTGATTTGTTCAATGGATTATCGTTCTTTGTGGATAACAAAGAAAGTACATCTCATATTACATCCATACTAGCTCCCGAACAGTAGGAGGAAGTTCAAAATACTAATGTTTTGATACCTCAGATGAGTTATAGTGAGGTGACAAATAGTCTACCTCCACAAGAAACTGGAAGTGAGAGGGAAGACGACATGTTTTGGGATGACCTCAAAGCTTTTGTTTCAAGATTGGATACCAAACATTCATCTTTTGAGGGAGAAGGTGTGGAACAACAACTTGAGGAGACGGCAGGGGGTGTCCAAACTCGAGGTGGGGATAGCATGGCTATCGAATGTCAAAATCCTGATAAGTATGATACAGTGGTTCAAATAGCACAAGATCAAGCTGAGCAAGATCCTGACACTGTTGTCCAAGGTAGGGGTCTTGATAGCTTTCCAAGTTTTCAAGAAAGTAGTTAGGAGGACACTTCAAAGCCTATTATGAATACAAAAGATAATGATGGGCCTCACGAGGAATTGTACATTAATATAATTGATGAGTTTTGCACAAAGTTAGGTGATATGTTTTCAAATGATCCTCATCAAAGAGATGAGATTGAAGTAATAGGTAACCAATAAAGAAATAGTGGTACGAGTTCAGGCTTTGTCCTTTCGAGAGGTTTCCCCATCAGATGCTTATCCAGTTCGGAGGCTACTCAAGCACCAAAGGTCATGCTTGTACCCAAGTATGAGGATGTAATCAAACAAGAGGGTGTTTTTGGAATTGCAACTAAAGACGATCAAGTTCAGCTCACTTGCCTAGTTCATGGTAGCGATATGCATGATCATTTTCAAAATGCAAGTAGTTTTTTTTGCATTGTTTATGAAAAACTGCAACAATCTATTGAACATCTACATGTGTTTCATGTTCTCCCAACAATACATAATTATGTAATGGCTCAGTTGTTGATTAAAAAGGGGTGTTATTTCACCCAGCTTGTGAATGGTTTTGTTTGACCAGCTACTTTGGCTGGTTAAAGTAGGTTAGAGTTAGTATATTCAGTAAATAAGTGCGTTCCACACATTTAATTTCAATAGTTTTGCTTTCCCTAAGTGTTGCTGCGCATTGTTTTGTTGGCCATTAGGGCCTGTTAGTTTGCTTTCAGTTCAATTTTGTTTCTTTTGCTACTCTTTACAGTGTTGTTCAAGTTACTGAGTTTCAAGAAGGGGCAGAATTGAATCCGCACCCAATGGAGTGTTTAAGGCCACTGATCTATGCTTAATAGGCAAGCATTTAGCAGAAATCACCAAAATGTTAATTTTTTTTGCCACAGCTCTATTGGTGGAGCTGACTGAACATTGTTATATCTTAAGGTGAAATTATAGATTATGTTTAAGTGTTGCTTGCATCATTTTTTTTGTTCGTCAAGTGAGAGTTGTGCATTTAAAAGAAGAATCAAAATTTCAGAAGTGCTATTCAATGTTTCAAGATTAAATGAAGTACAAAATTGAGCATATAAATAACAGAGCATTTTAGAAAGCTTTCATTTATTTCATGGAATAACTCATATTTACATAGTTTCATTTGATTGCAAGAATCCAAATGATATTACAACATTGCGTTGAAATGCATTTTTTTTTCGAAATGAAAAGCATAAGATGAAATCAAATATCCACACAAGCTGTGGATGTGACTATAACAGTGCATCATTAATAGCACACTACACTATGGAAGATGCGAAAGAATAATTCTTATAAGTAACAACATAATCATCATTTCCTGATTATCAATGGTCGACGCTGAAGTGGTGCACCTTTGTCTGCTGGAGCTCTGATTGACCTGTAAGAGAAAAGAGGGAGATGTCAGAGGCTCTGATTATGAGGAAATCTGTATGAGTCACCAACAATAATGCAGCCTACTATCAATCATACACTGGAACAATCAAGAAAAGTACAGAAGAAATGAGTTGAAGGAGAAACATCAACGTGATCATCACATCTTGTTTTTATGCTAACATTGTTTGTATCCTTGTGCAGGTATAGGTAAAATCATGATGCTGATTATTATTTGAAGACCAAGCATGTGGAGAAAAATGGGCTCCCACAAGGGTAGAGCTCAGCATGCTGCCCTATTCATTACAAGTGGGCCTATTAAAATATTACATCATCATATTCATCAAAAGGAGTGATATACAACTGAAAGAGTAAAGCATAGTTATCTATCGAGCTACTAAACCAAATGTGCATTCATAACAATCAGGTTAATGCTTTCTAAAGCCTATAGGTGAACAGTGAGTTTAACTCGCTTGATTAATTCAACCGAGTACATTTCTATAAAACATTTTTGTATGGTTCACGTTCTTTTACAATCAGTGCTATTTGTTCATCATGATCATATGCCATGCAAGGTTTCAGTTCATTAGTGTTCTTCTCATGATTAAAGATAGTGAATAGACATACATTATGCCTTAATGAGGAGTTTTGTTTCAATTTTCATCATGGAAGAGAACAAGTTTATTGAACAACTTGTTCAATGGAGCATAAAAATGCATGAAGAGTGCCAGGTTGAAGCCATATAGTGTGAGTGATAGACAATGCACTCAAATAATAAATGAACAGTCAGTTCCAGTTTGACTGATGATACAAATACAACATTAGGAGTTGCAAGGTGAGAAATGATCTTTCCAGAATGATAAGGAAATGAAAAACATAATGGAAAGGTGTCTCTGAAGTATTAGTCATGCACTAAAATAATCAAGTAAGGTGCAGTCCATAGTGCTACATTGTTTCAATTAAAGATTTTGCATAAGTCCAAAATAAAATCAAGAAGTCGATCATCCTGTGTTTCTTGAAGGAAAGTCAATAAGGAGGCAACATCACAGTGGTCTAAGGAGTATAAATCCCACTATCCTATCAGGGTATGTGTGGTCACTAAACAAAAGCGAGCTCATTAACTATTCTCATTACCAAATGTGAAGCCCAAGGACAAAAAGCAAGAGTTTGCAGCATGGTAGAGTAAAGTGAATACATTCAAAGGTGCTTTTCTTCACTAAAGATAGATACAAAAAGACAAGTGAATAAATCTTCATGGGTTGAGCTATTTTTTATAGGAATATCAAAGCAAGCGAATTTAATGCAATTTCCAACTTACCCATGTAGGGGTTTTCAGTAGTAAGGGCAAAGAGTGTGTGTGTAATGCACAGTGTTTCAATGAGCAGGCTGTAACACAATAAGAGATGCACCGAGAAAGAAGTATGCTTCATAATTCCAAGAGATCATAAAAAGACTGAGAAAGTAGAATTCCATGGTGAGTTCGACCAATTTGAAAATAGCAATATAAATTTATGTTATTCTTTCGAGTTTACCCTCATTGGGACTTGAAAATACAATCCAGAATATCACAATTTCTAGTTTACCCATGAAGGTTTTAATAAGAAAATTATAGAGATGACAAAGGGAAGCACCAGTCATTATAGGTCGAGCCCATAACTTGAATAAAAATGAATATATAGAATACCCACGTTGGGGTTTTAGAAAATACAAAATGCGGACTTCCTTTGGTGGGTTGAGCTTTAGAATAAGGAAATATAGTTTTTTTTATTCAAATCTCGTGATACTCACGAAGGGATTTGTCCTCAAAGATACAAAAGTGTGAGATTCCTATTTTGGGTCGAGCCCAAAAGCTCTAAAAAATGCATTTCTTGAGATACATCTGGTGCGGCTTGTGTAATGGCCAGAAAATTACAAATAAAAGATGAGCTTTCATAAGCTTTTTGCTTTGCATAGGGATTTCAACAATAATAAGAACAAAGACTTACCATTGTTGCTCATGGGTAATAAGAAGGCCACGGCCTGAATGTTCACAGAAGGCTCAAAATTTTAAAAGGCTTTCATCATGACAGCTGGAGGAAGACACCAAGAGTCTAAGCTAAAGGCTTGAGCTCTTTAAGTGAGCACATAAGATATACACAAAGGCATTAGAGGATGTGTTAGCCACAGCCACAAGACCTAGAATGCCTCAGGAGTGAAGCCATAAAAACTATGACAAGAAGCTCACCTTGTGTGCAGAAGAAGATAAAACCCACAAGCAAGTTTTCTCATGAAGCTTCCAGTCAAAGCTTGAGTTTGAGCTCATATCGGCCAAGAAGAACAAAGCACATAAATATAAAGGAAAATCAGAAAACAACCATGAACAAGCCGTGGCCTTAATGTCTCTTCTTGCTCTTTGAATGAAAGTAAAGAGCTATAATGACAAAGAAATCAAACTTACCTAGTCGAGATTCGACCATCTGAAGGCAAAGGCGAAGATTCTTGAACACACGAGCTACAGATTCAACTCAATCATGGTAGTGTGCTCTCTTAGGCAGAGCTCAATATTTTTGAAGTGATCATTGCAAAATGAAGTCATTTTAGGGTTTGACCATATTTTTTTCATGCCCTAATTCGATCCACCTTTATGATTTCCTTCGAATATTCACCTCTAACATTAACATGTGGAAACTCGAATTAGGGTTACCTTGCACTATGATATCAAAGTCTGAAGCCAATGTTTAAAAGGCCAAAATTTATATGCCTAGGGTGATATATTTAGTCTTTAGGGCTTGAGTTACATTCACATTTGTGCCTTAAAGAAAATTAGAACCTTGAGTATCCTAGCTTTATTGTTTTTATGAGAAAACAATGAGGCTATAATTGTAAATATCTTATGACCTAAGTTAATATCACTCTACTTAGGGTTTTTTTTTAATTGATTTTAGAGAAATCAATTGGAGATATTGATGAGAGTAATATACACTAATATTTTTATGATTTTTTAAGAAAAATCAAAGCATTGTAATGGAGAAATAAGACGTATTTCTTTTTGCAAAAGATTTTATAATAATTTAAATTGCAAAAATAGGTAAATTATAAAATTTGCAATCCTTTAAAGCAGAATCGTAAAGCAATGTTTTTAAATTGTTTCATGATTTCTTGCTATTTTTAGCAGATTCATATTGACTTCTTCTCTTGGTCAGATTTGAGTCTCATCTTGGAGAGATAAGGTGTTTTTCTAGCTTTTAAAGCAAATTCAGCCTATTTTTAGAGGCTTGACAATTTGATCATAAAAGCAGTATGCTTTTTTTTGCTTTTATGTAGTTTTTGAGACAGTTTGACACTTTTTTCCTTGAGCTTCTTTGTGAGCTCGAATTAGGGTTTCTTGAGAGACATATCTTTGAGAGAGACTTAGTTTTTTTTTCTTTCTCCTTCTCAGCTCAGATCTGAGTTCCTGCTCATATACGTTTTTGAGCTTGTGAACCTTTTGTACTCAGTTTTGAAATAGACACTCTTTCAGTTTCAGTAATACAACAGAGTTCTTCTTTTCATTTTCTTGTCTCAAGACTGGTAACAACAATTTGATGCCTTTGTGTTTGCAAATTTGAAGCCTTAATGTCCTGCTTTTATGAGTTGTCTGCATAGGATTTCATGTTTTTAGGTTGTATGATGTATTCAATGTCTGTGAATCTTCATATGAATTACTGATGAAATCATGTATCAATTAGATTGGAGAACTATTGTAATAGGGAAATTGTTGTGAGTGGAAAAATCTGGTTTCTTTCAGAAATAACAAGTTGATCATTAGTAGTTTTAAGTTTTGATTTCAGTCCATCTTTCTATCCCTTTCCTCTGAAGTCTTAGAATAAAATTAATCATTTGAAGAACCGGCTCACTCTGGAGATTCCTTCTTCGCTTAGATCACCCACATCTGAAGAAGGTTTGGACCATGTTTTAGTAGGTTGCTGAATCTTGCATTCAGTAGGGTGCTAATCTATTGACAACAGGACCCACACCATCTTTCCAAAATGCAAATCAAGGACCAAATTTTCAAATCTAAGGAACAAATCAAAGGCCCACACCAAAATTTTGAAAAACTATACCAAACAAAAACATGAATTTTGGAGACAATTTAAATGTCAATTTCACTCCAAACCAAAACAACACACATCAATATGGTGACCAAGGTCCCACATCAAAAAATACCAATATGAATCCAAATCCAACATATGAACTCAATACCAATGTCATGACACCAAATCAAACCAATACAACACCATCTCCTATGGATAATTTGATGCAACAAATAAAATCCATTTAAGAACAAATGACAAACATTAAATTGGGAATTAGCAAGAACACCTATTCCATGGAAGAATTGTGCCCCTATCCATCCGACAAAAATCTATACTTTCCACCCTTTCCCTCTCACTTCACGACACCAACTTTACCAAAGTACAAAGGGATAGGGGATCGAATAGAACACATACAAGAGTTTAATACGTCATGCATGGAGGTATCATATGGTCTGACCTACTTGATGAGACTATTCCCACATAGTTGTTAGAAATGTGCCTAAATCATTACAAGCTATAACCTCTATTGGAGCCAAGTTAGTGTGACATCTTTTGTGTCTGGCCAACTAGCAGTTTGTATCTTGTTGAACAGTTCAGGTCACTGTGACCTTGCTTCTATCTCACCGAATGATCCTATCGCTATTACATGTTCTGTTCGGTGTGACCTCTTATCGAGTGGAGATCTCTGGCCAATAGGCCATTCATATTGTATATCGGGGAGACCCTTGGCTGAAAGGCTTTGTTCGGTGTGAAGTTCCAGCGATAGCTAAAGTCTCGCTGACAACGTTTTCTGTTGAAGCCTTCGGGGAGAGTCTTGGGTGTTCGGTAAGAAGTCTTACCGATAGGAATGTCTCATTGATAGTATTCACTCGGGGTAACACAAGGATCTTGGGAAGAAGTTTCAGCGATGAAGAGAGGTCTCGCCGATGGGGAAAATCTTGAAGTCATTGGTGTAACACACTTGCTTCGATATGAAGTATTACCGATGTGTGAAAGTCTTGCCGACCGTTCGGTGCTCGATATAATATAAAGACCTCAGAGTAAAATCTTAGCGATGGACGTTTGTCTTAGCGATGAGGAAGTCTACTGTCAGTATGACTTGAGATCTTAGTAAGAACTCTTAGTGAAGAACAATATGTCTTGGCGATAGATGTGCACTTCAGAGTAACTTTGAACCTCGGTATGAAGTCCTGGCGAAAGCGATAAATCTCATCAACTGTTGGATGCTTCAGAATAACATGAAGGCTCGATGGGATGTCTTGGCGAGAGCGGCAAGTCTTGTTGATGGTATGAAATTTTGATGTGACTTTGACTATCAGTATGTGGTCTCACCGAAGGACGATTGTCTCACTGATATATCGATAGTGAAGACTTTGTGGCATCGGGGAGACACTGTTAGTGTCTCATAGATATGCCAACAAAGTTTGAACTCTTTTGACCGAGTGATGACCATCTACATGGCTTGTGTTGGACCAATAGGAGAAGCTGAATGGGAACCACTAGCAGTTGGACCATTGTGGCAGTTCTGTGAGGAAGCTCGAGAGACAGGAAGGACATGAATACATTCTGTAATTTTTGCAGTGATTCGGTTGGTTCGAAGAATAATTGGGTGAATAGTTTGAATTGTATCAGAGTGATTTCTATTCTGTAAAGATTGTAACTTGAAGGTTTCTGTACAAGTTTCATCATTGTGAAAGCTGCTATAATCTAGCATCAGAAAGATAAGTCAAAACTTTGTATGTAATTATTTGTTACTGTAGTACAAAGTGACTTCTCTTGGTGTGGTTGGTTTTTCTCCCGTAAGGGTTTTCCCACATAAATATGGTGTTCATATGTGTATTTCAAATACTCTATTTCTGTTATCTGTTTCAAGTGCATCTTAATTGGACTGTAATTGTAAAATTTAAAAAAATCTCTGCATTCTTCCCTGAGGTTTTGACGTTAGGAGAGTTGTTTTCGCAGCTTTAATTTCCTTACAAGTGGTATCAGAGCCTAGCCAGTTGTGTTATCCTTGTGGGTACATTGGGTTTTTTGAGTCAATTCTATTTAGTGGGAGTCCTGTAGAAGTTTGTTAATTCAAATTACAGATTGAGATGGCTAGCACGTCAGGAAAGATTGAAATAGAGAAGGTCAATGGCAGCAATTTTGAGTTGTGGAAACTCAAAATGGAGGATCTCTTAGTGGATTGTGATTTGTGGCTTGCTGTGTCTGGAACAAAACCTACAGGCATGAAGCAAGAAGATTGGGATCTTGCAGATAGAAAGTCTAAGGGGCTGATAAGGCTTTGTTTGGCAGACTCTATTCTTCTCAATGTGCATGAGGAGAAGACTGTATCTTCTTTGTGGAAGAGACTGGCGTCTATTTATCAGGGCAAGTCCATGGTGAATAAACTATTCTTGAGGAAGAAGCTGTATAGTTTGAGAATGCAGGAAGGAGGGTCTATAGTTGATCATTTGAACACATTCAACATGCTGATTGCACAGTTAACATCTGTTGGTGTGAAGACTGAAGAAGAGGATCATTGTATGCTATTATTGTGTTCTTTTCCATACTCCTGGGATCATCTAGTGATGGCTATTGGGAGTACAACATCTAGTTTCAAGATGGAAGATTTTGTTGGTTCTTTGCTATCATAAGAGATGAGAAGGAAATCTTCTAAGATGGCAAAGGAAGCTCTTGTTGTCAGAGGAAGATCGAAAGATAAAGGCAAGAAGAAGGATAAGAAATTGAAATCAAAATCAGAGGGGAGATCAAAGTCTCTTGGAAAGAATTCCAAGGTGAAATGCTGGAATTGTGGGCAACTTGGTCATGTCCAAAAGGATTGTAAAGAGGAGAAAAAGAAGAAGAAGTACTCTTCCAATAATGAATCTTCTCAGGGTGATTCAGATGCCTTCATTGCTACCTTGGCTACACAAGCATCAGATGATGTCTGGCTGATTGATTCAGGAGCATCTTTCCACATGAAATCTCATAGAGAATGGTTCATGAAGTATGAAGAATACAATGGTGGAAAGGTGTACTTAGCAAGTGATTCAACTTTGGAAATTGTTGGTCATGGAAGAGTTAGAATCCAATTTCCTGATGGTAGAGTAAAGGGAATCAAGGATGTGATGCATATACTAGGTCTGGCTCAAAATCTACTGTCTGTCAGTAAGCTAAATGATATTGGAGTACAAGTTATGTTCTCTAGAAATGGCTGCAAGATGACTAGAGGCTCTATGGTGCTGGCTAGAGGTGCTCAAATTGGTACCCTGTACAAGCTGGATGCATAGGCTATTCAATGTAACAGTGTCTCTGTAAAGTCACAGAAAGCTACTCATGGAGGTAAAGAAGGAATTGTTCCTAATTGTGTAAACTCTATGGAAGTTAAACTTCCAGCAGAAAAGACTATGCTTTGGCATCATAGGCTAGGCCACATAGGAGAGAAAGGTTTAAAGACCTTGAAGAATAAAAACCTGGTTGAGGGGCTTGATGATTGTAATCTCAAATTTGAATTCTGTGAGCATTGTATATATGGAAAACAACACCGTGTTTCTTTTTATTCCAATCCTTACAAATCTTCTGGTTTGCTAGATTATATTCATTCAGATATGTTTGGTCTAGTGAATGTTCCTTCTTTGTCTAAATCAAGATAACATGTGTCGTTTATTGATGATTATTCAAGAAGAACATTTATATATTTTCTGAAAAGTAAATAAGAAGTGTTCAGTTAGTTCAAGGAATTTAAGAACCTTGTAGAAAATCAAACTGGAAGAAAAATAAAATATTTAAGGACTGATAATGGTGGTGAATTTTGTTCTGATGATTTCGAGAGGTATTGTAAAGACGATGAAATTAAGAGACATAAGACTACACCTTATACTCCACAGCAAAATGGAGTTGCAGAAAGTTTCAATATGACAGTGATGGAGATAGCATGAAGTATGCTCAGTAGTGTTGGCTTGGAGGAGAAGTTCTGGGCTGAGGTTGTATCTACTGCATTTTACCTAATAAATCATTCTCCAAACTTTGCTCTTGTTGAGAAAACACCTTTGGAAGCATGGTCTGGTAAGAAGCCCTCTTTAAGACACATTCATGTTTTTGGCTGTGAGGCATATGCATATGTGCCGGATGTGAAAAGATCTAAATTGGAGAACAAGGCTGTCAAATGTATTTTTATTGGCTACAGTGCTGGCATAAAAGGATACAAGCTTTGGAATCCTAATACAGAGAAGGTTCTGTACAACAGAAGTGTAATTTTTTGTGAGTTGAAGCCTTCTACCTTGGATCTGCAATTAGAGACAAAGTCAGAAAACAATAAGGATGTAGTTGAAATTCCTCCTACACCTAAGAAAGAGGAATTGAAAATTCAAATGTACCTAAAACTGAGGAGAGCTCAAGCAGTTCTGAAAGTTCTGAAGAAGAACCTCAGCCTCAACAATTGAGGAGGTCAACTCATGAAAGAAAACAACCTGATAGGTATGGGTTCTCTTTGATAGATTCTACTTGTGCCTATGCTTTGATTTCTAGCACTAATGAGCCTAGGACTTTAAAAGAGGCATTTAAAATGTCTAATTCAGACTCTTGGTTGGAAGCCATGAATGAAGAAATGACATCATTAGAAAAGAATGACATTTGGAGTTTGGTGCCCTTGCCTAAAGACAGAAAAGCTGTTGGCTGCAAATGGGTATTCAAAAAGAAGATAGGTTTGGATGGCAGTGTGGAAAAATATAAGGTGAGGTTGGTTGCGAAAGGTTATTCCTAGGTAGAGGGAATTGATTATGGGGAAATTTTTTCTCTTGTAGCTAAGCTGACATCTATTAGATTTCTTTTGTCACTTGCAGCAGCGTATGACTTAGAGGTTGAATAGATGGATGTGAAGACAACATTTCTTCACGGTGATCTTGAAGAAGAGATTTACATCTCCCAGCCTGAGCAGTTTGTGGAGAAAGGTAAAGAGAAACTGGTTTGCAAGTTTAAAAAGTCTTTGTATGTATTAAAGCAGTCACCTAGAATGTGGTACCCGAAATTTGATACTTTTGTATTGTCTTTGGGATTTGTAAGATCAAAATCTGATCATTGTGTCTATTACAAAGCTAAAAGTGATCAAGTTCTTATTATTGTACTCTATGTTGATGATATGTTGTTCATAGGCAATAGTAAGTTGATGATTTCTAATCTTAAGTCTCAGTTGTCTGCTAAGTTCGAAATGAAAGATCTTGGTGTAGCAAGGTATATTCTGGGGATGTAGATAACCAGGGATAGGAATAATAGAAAACTTTGGCTTAGTCAGAGTAAGTATATCATGACTATTCTAGAGAGATTTTGCATGAATGACTGCAAGCGGCTAGTTGTTTTAGTCTTGCAGGGAACGAAGCTATCTGTTGAAGACTGTCCAAAATATCCTACTGAGATGGAGGACATGACTAGTGTACCCTATGCTAGTGCGGTAGGCAGTCTTATGTATGCAATGGTCTATACAAGGCCAAACATTGCCCAAGCAGTGGGAGCACTTAGTCGGTTTATGGCTAGTCCTGGAAGAATACATTGGGATGTTGTGAAGAGAGTGTTTAGATATTTGAAGGGGACTTCAGAATATGCTTTGTGTTACCATGGGAACTTGGTTGAATCATAGAGGACTCTCAGCATTCAAGGTTATTAAGATTTTGATTGGGCAGGGGACATTGACAGTAGGAGGTCCACCAGTGGATACATTTTTATGTTGAATGGTGGTGCGGTGAGTTGGATGAGTAAGTGATAGGCTGTAGTCAATTTTTCCACTATAGAGGCTGAATACATGGCAGCTACACATGCTTGTAAAGAAGCAGTTTGGTTAGAACGTTTGTGTTCTAACATTGGTTTTGATGTAGGGAAAATAACTATTTTCTATGATAATCAGAGTGCAATTTTTCTGACAAAGAATCCTACTTTCCATGCTAGGACAAAACATATAGATGTACAATACCACTTTGTATGAGATATGGTGGAGGATGGAAAGGTCAGTTTGGAAAAAGTTGATACTCTAGAGAATGTTGTAGATGCATTGATGAAGCCAGTGAGCACAGACAAGTTCAGGTGGTGTGCCAATTCAATGGGCCTTAGTGCCCATGATTTTTAGTAGTTTTGTTGTGCTTTGGGGGTGCCTGTATGATCTTAGTTAAGTGGGAGATTGTTAGAAATGTGTGCCTCAATCATTATAGGCTGTAACCTCTATTGAAGCCAAGTTGGTGTGACATCTTTTGTGTCTAGCCGACTAGTAGTTTGAATCTTATTAAACAGTTCAGGTAATTGTGACCTTGCTTCTGTCTCACCGAATGATCCTATCGCTATGAAATGTTGTGTTTGGTGTGACCTCTTACTGAGTGGAGATCTCTGGCCGATAGGCCATTCATATCATATATTGGGGAGACCCTTGGCTGAAAGGCTTTGTTCGGTGTGAAGTTCTAGCGATAGCTAAAGTCTCACCGACAACATTTTCTGTTGAAGCCTTTGGGGAGAGTCTTGGGTGTTCGGTAAGAAGTCTTACTGATAGGAATGTCTCACTGAAAATATTCACTCGGGGTAACACAAGGATCTCAGGAAGAAGTCTCAGCGATGAAGAGAGGTCTCGTCGACGGGGAAAATCTTGAAGTCATTGGTGTAACACACTTGCTTCGATATCAAGTCTTACCGATGTGTGAAAGTCTTGCTAACTGTTCGGTGCTCGATATAACATAAAGACTTCAGAGTAAAGTATGAGCGATGGACATTTGTCTTAGTGATAAGGAAGTCTATTGTTGGTATGACTTGAGACCTCGGTAAGAACTCTTAGCGAAGAACACTATGTCTTGGTGATAGATGTGCACTTTGGAGTAAATTTGAACCTTGGGATGAAGTCCTGGCGAAAGAGATAAGTCTCATCGACTTTTGGATGCTTCAAAATAACATAAAGGCTCGATGGGATGTCTTGGCGAGAGCCGTAAGTCTTACTGACGGTATGACATTTCGATGTGACTTTGAATATCGGTATGTGGTCTCACTGAAGGATGATTGTCTCACCTATATATCGATAGTGAAGACTTTGTGGCATTGGGGAGACACTGTTAGTGTCTCACCGATATGCCAACAAAGTTTGAACTCTTTTGACTGAGTGATGACCATCTACGTGGCTTGTGTTGGACCAATAGGAGAAGCTAAATGGGAACCGCTAGCAGTTGGACCATTATGGTAGTTCTGTGAGGAATCTTGACAGACAGGAACGACATGAATACATTCTATAATTTTTGTAGTGATTCGGTTGGTTCGAAGAACAATTGGGTGAACAGTTCAAATTGTGTCAGAGTGATTTCTATTATGTAAAGATTGTAACTTGAAGTTTTTTGTACAAGTTTGATCATTGTGAAAGCTACTATAATCTAGCATCAGAAAGATAGGTCAGAACTCTGTATGTAATTATTTGTTACTGTAATACAAAGTGACTTCTCTTGGTGTGGTGGGTTTTTCTCCCATAAGGGTTTTCCCACATAAATCTGGTGTTCATATGTGTATGTCAAATACTCTATTTCTGTTATCTGTTTCAAGTGCATCTTAATTGGACTGTAATTGTAAAATTTAAAAGAGCCTTTGCATTCTTCCCTGAGATTTTGACATTAGGAGAGTTGTTTCTGTACCTTTACTTTCCTTACAATAGTCTCACGTGGCCAACCCTAGATTGGTTCGCACATCTTCCTCAAGGGATTAGAACATGGGGTGAGTTGGCTAATAAATTTATTAATCACTTTGCCTTTAACATTTAAAGTGATGTCACCCTTGCAACATTATGTAAAACCAAACAAGAATAAAGGGAGTCACCTCATTTTACTAGAGATGGAAAAGTCTAGCTAGCAAGTTCCCTTGTCACATTCCTGAGAAACAACTAGTCACCAGGTTTATAGAGAACTTTAATGGAGAAATGATGAGTGGAATTAAAATCTAGTGTTGCACAAATTTTGATGAAATCCTTGAGAAAGGTGTCCTTATTAAAAAATGTCTTGTCGTAAAAGGACTAGTCAAGGTACACAAAGAAACTCCAAAGCCCAATAATGACAAGAGAAAATATTGGTCCCAAAACAAGAAT
Organism: Sequoia sempervirens; assembly: GCA_007258455.2. NCBI lineage: Eukaryota > Viridiplantae > Streptophyta > Pinopsida > Cupressales > Cupressaceae > Sequoia > Sequoia sempervirens. The sequence continues at coordinate 14,764 of VDFB02105131.1, read as the reverse complement.
GTCACTAATAATGGAGTTGTTGATGCTAAAGTGATAAACAAAGGCCCTACCATTTATATCAAAGGTTCATCCACATCCAACACATAAAACTCATCAAATACCAAGTTCCACAAAGTTAAGGTCAAACATTGAACATTGTTCAAAACAACCAACAACACAGAGGTCCTCCCCATGCCAAAAGAACATTCACCCAATTGGGTGAACCCATTGAATCAGTCCTAAAGAAGCTCTTGCAATCCAATGTCATCCAAGTACCAAACATAAAAAATTATGAACCCTCATTAATCAAACCTGATTGGTGGAAAGAAGACGAATATTGTGAATATCATCATAGAAAAGGACATAAGACATCTAGATATTGGACACTCAAAAATGTCATCCGATACCTCATTGAACAAGGAACAATTTCAATTGGAAATTCACAAGGAAAGACAAATGTTGACCATACCATATTCAAAACGCCCTTGCAAGATCACAATGAAGTAAAAGGTTCTAGTTTATGGAACAACATAATACAAATTATGCTGCCATCAAACATGATTACAACACTATTATCCTTAATGTAATACCATTTGATGATCACATCTCAACCATTACCATAAAAAATCCAAGTTCAGAATGTGTTGTCACCACTCACAGATCTGAGATAACTCTAAACCAAGACCTCCTTCCAATTCATAACTGAAAATAAAGTACAATCTCCTCGATCAGCTAGGAAAGACTCCTGCACAGATTTCCATTTTGGAACTCCTTTCCATATCACCACAACATAGAGCTATCCTTGATAAAGCCTTGCAAGAAGCATCTATAACTGCTAATCTAAATGTTAATGAATTTTAGGCCATGGTTGGATACCTACCTATGCCACACCATGCCACCTTATCTGAACAAGACTTTTCCACATAAAATTCCAATCATAACAATTCCCTACACCATGAAGTCTGTGTAAATAAATATAAGATCAAATGAATCTTAGTAGATAGTGGAGCAGGTCTAAAAATTTTCTCACTAAAATTAGTGAAAGCATGGGGATACTCTAAGAATTGTATAAACCAAACAAAGAAAATTGTGATCAAAGCTTATGATTATATTGAGCATTCGTCTAAAGGAGTAATTTCACTTCTCGCAAGAGTTGGTATGGAAATATAAAACACAATGTTTCATGTCTTGGATTTGGATTTACACTACAACCTTCTCCTTGGCTACCCATGGATTCATGCCATGAAGGCTATCCCATCCACATACCACCAATGCCTCAAGTTCCCACATAATGGCATATAAATCAATATTCTTGGCGACCCTAATCCGTATTGCACAAACATAAAAGGAACTGTTGAACATCAAGTTCCCATAAATCAAGAGGCTTCATTTTCCACTTCATCACATTGCATTGATCCATTTTCCCTCGTCAAATCATCCACTCCATTCACCCCACCATCGACACCCAAAATCTAGATTCAAGACAAAGGATATGTAGAGTATAGCATGAAGAGCTTATTTTTCATTGGAAAGCTACCCAAATCACCAAAGTCTTATGGAAAACTACATCCTAAACATCCTAAGGTTATCATCCACAATCCTCCTAACATTTTCACTAAATGGGGGGAATTATCTAAAGAATCTTTCTATGAATGCATTTATACATGGCTGTATAAAGAAGAGGAGGAGACATAACCTAAACAAGTACCAATTGAGCGATATCCAAAGGGGTTCCTTTTAATGAAGCAACAAGGATATGATGGACACAACGACCTTGGTTTAAACAAAAATGGTATATCAGAACCTTTACTGCCTCCTAAGTTACCAAAATATGTTGGTTAGGGTATGTTGCACCAAAATTGAGTCCTCCAAGTACTAAGTTGACCTTGATTGAGGTTGTTGACACTTCAGGTGAGATCGAGACATCTAAGGAATCTTACAACTTTGACAGTGCCGATTCCAATGAGCATGAATGGGATTATTTTTCCTTCACTACTGACCTTGACCTTGACCATGATGAAATGTTTAGAGAACCTGGTGAGCCTACCCTTGAAGCAAGATTCAATCAAACGCTTATAATTGATTCCCCACAAAACCTATCACATTCCCACCAAAAGCTCTTCTTGCAAATGGGAGCTTGGATTGAAACCTTATGGGAACCTGATGAATCTACTTCCATCTTTACCATATTTTCCTACACTATGACCCTTGAAAATACTAATGATGGACTACCCCTCGTTTATCCCCAACTCATAGATTGGGATCAACAAGAACCACCAAGTTTAGATACATTCAAGAACGATGAAGCAATTGCTAAGTTCATGGGACTTCATGAAGGAATACCAAGTGGGGACTATAAGGTTGGATTTTTCATAGAAATAAATTGTGAAACATACTTCAGTGAGGTTTTCCTTTCCTCTAGTCACAAAAGTGAAAATTAAAAAAGTCAAAATAAAAATAAAAATAAAAATAATAGGTCTTCAGGTGAAAACCAAAAGGTGCCTGCTGACTATGAAAAAATAAAAATAAAGGATGTATTAGAAGGTGAAAACCTCTCTGAGGTGCCTGAGGATGGAGGACTAGATAGTCACCCTATAGAATGAGAGAGATCACCATTGCTTATAGAAGAAATAAAAGAAGTGAACATTGGGACACAAGAAAATTCTAGAATCATATTACTTGCAACATCTTTGACCACCGAAGAAAATCCTGAGTTTAAAACATTCTTTTCAGAAAGACAAGTTAATTTTGCATGGTCATATGCTGATATGCCTAGGTTGGACCCCGAGCTTGTTTTACATCACCTACCACTGTTACCAAATGCCAAACCATATATACAAAAGCTAAGGAAAATGCATTCATAGATTGCACTCCTGGTCAAGGTAGAACTAAAGAAATAATTATATGTTTGGTTCATACGCTTTATTGATTATGCAGATTGGATATCAAACCTTGTTCCTGTCATGAAACTGAATGGGAAAATTAGAGTATGCACGGATTTAAAAGATCTTAATAAAACTTGTCCTAAAGATGATTTCCCCTTGCCAAATATTGACATCATGTAGTAGACCTTACTACTGGATATGAAATGCTATCACTTATGGATGGATTCTCGGGCTACAACTAGATAAGAATTTCTCTTGAAGATCCACCGAAGACAACCTTCACATGCACTTGGGGAACTTTCTATTGTAACGTTATGCCATTTGGACTTAAAAATGTTGGACCTACATATCAAAGAGCTATGACTACCATTTTTCATGATTACATGCATGTTCTTATGGAGGATTATGTTGATGACCTTCTCTCAAAATCTCTAGAATGAGGTGGTCACCTAGTAGTCTTGGATAATATTCTTACTCGACTTGAAAAGTATAAATATAGGTTAAATCCAAAGAAATATATTTTTGGGGTCCAATCAGGCAAACTTCTAGGATATATCAAGTCTCTGGTAGAGGAATAAATGTTGATCCCACAAAAGAAAAAGCTATCTTGGACATGCAACCACCAACCAACATCAGTTAGTTAAGGAATTTACAAGGAAGACTGCAATCAATCTGTAGGTTCATTGCTCAGCTAGCAGACAAGATTCACCCATTTCAAAATCTATTATGAAAAGGATTCCCCTTCAATTAGACAGAGAAATTTCAAGAAGCATTTTATCATATCATGAATTATCCATTGGGTCCACCAATTCTTATGTCGCCAATTGATGGAAGACATTTGATATATTGTTGTGACAACAACTACATTAGCACTAGGGGATTTGTTAGCACATAATGACAATGATGGTAAATAACATGCAATCTACTACATCATTCATACCTTGGTCAGATATGAATTGAACTATATATATCCCTATTGGATGAGCATGCCTAGTAGTTTTATTTGCAACCCAAAAATTGAGATATTACATGATGAATCACAAGAAAAAATTGATGACCAAAATTGATCCTTTGAAATATCTTCTTAGAAAATTAGCTCTGATAGGGAGACTAGCTAAGTGGGTTATGATCTTAAGTGAATATGACATTAAGTACATTGATCGAAAATAAATAAAAGGACAAGTGATAGCTGATCAACTCATAGATGAACCAGTAATGGGAGATCATCCTCTAATTCCTGACTTCCTAGATGAACCAATCTTTTTCATAGACACACCAACAACATGGAAACTAAATATTTCGATGGATCCTACACTAGTCATGGTTTAGGAGGTGTCATTTTCTTCATCACACCTCAAGGGGATTCTATTCCTAATTTATTTTGAATAGAATTTCCATGCACTAATAACATAGCTGAGTATGAAGCATTATTGATAGGTCTCTGCATTTCAATAAAAAATAAAATCAAGGATCTTTAAATCTATGGTGATTCCTAGTTAGTGATCAAGCACGCCAATGATGATTATGACACCAAGGATGAGAAGTTGATGCCCTACAAGCACATGGTTGATAGTTTTAGACTGCAATTTTATTCCATTACCTTTGAGTAGATACCAAGAATCTAAAACAAAGTAGCTGACGCAATGACAAAAATTGGATCTCTCTTGGACATTCCCAACAAGGCATCACAATATGAATTCTTGGTAGAACAATTGTTGATCCCTGCATTTGATGTCCTCAAAATTGAACTTGTGTGTGAACTTGTTGGTCTCTAATCTCCCTGGTACAAAGACATTTATAGTTATTTGCATTACTAGACTCTCCCTCTTGACTTGTACTCCAACCAACACAAAGCCTTTATTTGAAAATCCTCTAAATATGCCATCATTAGAGATACCCTTTAGCATCACAGCCTAGATAGCACCCTCCTCTGATGTATTGTTTCAAATAAAGCATAAGTGGCCTTAGAAGAGGTTCATCATGGTATATGCAAAGCTCACTCTGCTGGTCTTACCCTAGCTAAAAATCTCACGAGGACGGGATACTATTGGCATACAATGGAACACAATGCCTATCACTTTGTGAAGAAATGTCACTAGTGTCAAATTCATGGAGATCTTATACATGCGCCAGTGTAGGAATTCTAGCCACTCACATCACCATGGTAATTCTCTCAATGGTGACTTGATCTCATAGGAAAGATCCATCCCATTTCTACAAATGGACATAAGTTTATTCTTGTTGCTACTAAGTACTTTACCAAATGGATTGAAGCCATCCCAATGACCTATATTAGAGGAAAACATATAGCGAAATTCATCCTGAATTACATTATATGCCGCTATGGTATCCCATAGTCCATTAAAGACAATGGTCACCCTTTTAAAAATAAATATGTCCATGAAATTTGTGAAAAATTTCATATCCAACACCACTTTGCTACCCCGTATTACCCCCAAGATAATGGCCAAGCCGAGTCATCTAATAAGACTATTCTTAAAATCTTAAAGAAGACTGTCAATGATGCTAGCCATGATTGGCATCTCCAACTCAATCTTGCTCTATGGGCCTACCACACCAGTGTTCACAACACCTATAGGAGCCACTCCATATTCCCTTGTCTTTGGATCTGAATCAATACTTCCTATTGAGGTCAAGTTACCATCCCTAAGGGTATCTATGCAAGGATTGATTGATCAAGAAGAATATTGTGTATCTTGTCTACATGAGTTAGAATTGTTGGATGAAAAGAGATATAATGATTTGACACATTTACAAGAATATCAAAACCACCTTTTATGTAGCTACAATAAGAAGGTTTGACCTAGAAGCTTTGACATTGGTGACTTAGTCCTGAAAGAGAATCTAAAGAATCAGAAAGATTGAGAAAAGCCTGAAAAGTTTGAACCTAATTGGCTGGGTCCTTATATCATCGCAACCACATATGGATCTAGTGCTTATTAGCTCTCTATTCTTGAAGGTGAATTGTTGCCTGAGCCCATCAACAACATGCACCTTTGCAACTATTACAATTAATTCTTTAGAGTATCCCTTCAAAAAGTCAAAAATAAAAATAAAATAAAAAAAATAAAAAAAATAGTCACCCTGATGAAAAATGTGCAAACAATGTCTTGGTGATAGAAAAATCAAAAAAATGAAAAAGGAAAAAAATAGTAAAGAGAAATAATTCATCCAAAAGTTAAAACCACTTTGGTGGTGCTTTGGATAAGTACCATGGTGAAAACCTGGCAAATAGGCGCCATGTGTAGTCAATCTATGCTCCTCTGTCTACTATCACTCTACTTGGTCTTCCATCCTTTTCTCATTCACTCGAACATTCCCTTTTCCCATAATAAAGCTTCATCATGCTTACCATGGCTTGAGAACCACTAAAATTTAATATCCTTTGCCTTCATGATCATCCTTTGCATTTGTCCACTACCTCCCCTCACACATAATAAGTTGGTCCTATACTTGATTGGGGGAAATTCCTTGAATTATGTCTTCATGGGAAATAACATATGGTATGAGCCTCATAAAATCATCAAAATCCAAAAAAATCATAAAACCATCAAAATCCAAAAAAAATCATAAACTTCAAAAATCCAAAAACATCAGAAAACATCAAAACCTCCAAAAATAGAGTCAAAATCAAAGTTAGTTTGTGTTAGTAGGGTCAAACTACATTGTATTTGTGCATTTTCTATGTAGGCAGGGCTCATTCTCGATGGGCCCCTGAGATATTAGGTCAGTCCTTTTAGGTTTTCCCAAATAAAATCACGACTTAGTCTTTTGTCAAATAAAAAAAAGTCAAGTCATGTCAAACTATGAGGTCTCTGCATGTATAACATAGGCAAGGCCATCAATCGATGAGTCCTTGAGGCCATAGGCAAGTCCTTTAGGGGTTTTTGAGTCTGGTTTTGTTCTTTTTCCGCAAGCAATCATCATTCAAACCAAATCACAAATTAATAGAAAAACAGATGTAACAAATCTTTAATCTTCAATCAATCAATCATCTTATCAAAAATCAATCGATTGGATCATCAGTCTTATATCAGAATGGGGCATTATGTCATTTGTCTCATTATTTCTTATCACTTATCTTTTATTAGGATGTGTCCTTTCTCAGATTAAACATTGTCATTGGTCAATCTTGTCATTCACCTTAAGTGCGATATGTCTTTCCTGCAATTAGGTGTTTATCCAAATGGTCAGTTAGTTAACTTTATCAGATGTGTCCTTCACCTTCAACATGATATGTCTTTCCTAAAACTAGGTGTCATCACATTGGTCAATCATATCAATCAAACCTTATCAAATCAATTCACATTTGGCACTTGTTCAATCAATCTTGTCATCTTGGTCCATTAATCTTACCTTATACAGGATGTTTCTTTCCTAAAAATAGGCATACTCAATCAAATCAATTAATCAACCTTTGTCAACTTATCAATCACCTTTGGTCAAAAAATCAATCAATTGGTCATTTTAGTCATCTTGGTTAACCTAATCAATCATATCAATACTATTGGAAAACACTATCTTTGTGGAACACTTTGTTGGTCTGAGTTTGTCTTATCTTTTTGATTGACTTTTTGGGTCATGTTACTAGCTACCTCGAGGATTTCCTATCATGGATTTAGAGGAGTGATGATGTATCATGATCTCTTTTATTTTCTTTCTATCAGTTGTTTGTCTTGGAAAAAATATTGGGATAATTGGGTCCTTAGTATGAGCTGGGGAATTCCTTGTCTTTTGGATTTTTCTTTTGATTGCTTGTCTCTCACAAATGGTCACCTTTCACAACTTTGGTCTATGTCATACCATGGTTTTTTTGATCCATTTGCAACAATTTTGATGCCTGATGATGACAAAAATAAAAGCATGAAGGTCTATTCTTTATCATTTCTCATCTAACATTCCATCTTCCTTTTTCCATGTTAACATCCATCTCTTCCGCGCCAACATTTCTTCTGTCAGCATCTTGAAAGAGTCCTGTCACACACAAAATATCCTACATACACCATCATGTTAGGCAACATCATAGCAAGCATTATCATCATATACATCCTTATTATATTAAGCCACATACATTTGCATGAGAAAAATACAAAAACATAGAGTACATCCACATAACATTAATATTTCATCGCATCATACTATAACAACTCATTGTATTGCATTTTATATTATGGTCATAGTTCATTTCCATTCATCACATTTCATTTACATTGCCTCACATTAATAACATTTTGGCATATTATATTATACATTGCATTTTTCATTTCTCATCATTGCATACATAACCTATAGGCACCCCATTACATCAACATTAATTACATTTACATGTCACATTGCATCATAATATTAGGTCATGCATACTACATTCATAATCCATACATATCATGAAAACATGAACATCCATAAACATAATCCTAAATGCATAATCATATATCATACTAAACCATCACATGATCATATAGAATGCATACATAGCATAAAACATGAACATCCATGGCATAAAATAATCATAAACATAAGGCATCATCACATAATACTGCATATCATAAACCATCACCAAAAATCATATCATATATCACTCAAAATGTGGCATAGGTATAATGTCAAAATGTATCATGTCTAATCAAAATGGATCTTATAGGCTTGATAATCAAACTATTGTGTCAATATACAAAATATCAAAAGAGGCTCTAGCCCGAGTTGCCCTGATGTCCTGATCCTAGTGCCTCCCTGTCCTCTCGTCAAGGTGAATCTAGAGACCTATGCTTTACTATCGGTGGACTATCATAGGGAGTGCAATGTCTCGAGGCTGATGTCTCCCCACCCTCTAACCCACTGTGAGAGTGTCTGTTGAGGGTCTTGTTGTGTGTCTTGCCATATGAACCACTCTCAATATGTGAGAATTTTGGCGCTCTCCTCTCTGGTGGTACCACCCTCTCATAGAGGTCTTTGTAATACTGCATCACCTTGCTAGCCCTAACATACTCTCGAGCAACATCAACTACAAACCCACTCCATGTCATTGTAAACTCTATCATTCTCTGATTAGTCTATTGTCTGTTGGTGACAACTAGGTACCTCTCTGTCTACAGAGTGTCTCTCTCATCCTTAAGGTCATCTCTCTCTACTATAACCTTCGTTAGCTCTACCTCTAGGGCCTGTACTTGAGCCTGTAGGGTGGCTATCCTCTACTCTGCATTTCCCTTATTTGCACCGACCTTTCCCTTCTCTAGTCCCTCCTCCTCACCCATCCCCATGATAATCCTCTCTTGAAGGACTATTATTTTTGCCTCCCTTCGTGATGCTCCTCTCATCTCCTCCACATGTCCCTCAACCCATGGTAAAGCATCTCTAAAGTCGGGTATCTCTACATGTTTCTCTCCCTCCTCCACTACCATATCCATTGCTGCCCTCACCTCTAGCTGATCCTCCTCATCCTTCCAAATCAATGATAGATGTCCCACCACCCGTCGTCATCCATCCCTCCTCCTTAAACGTTGGTCCCCTCCCCAACCTCCCTGACCATCTCCCCCATCATCTCCTCCTCCTCCGTCTACCCATCCTCTATCTCCTCTCCCACCACCCCTCCATCCCTTGTCTCCTCTCAGGCCTCTCTGGCCCCTACCTCTATGCTCTACAGACGTTGGTTGCTCTAGATTTGTATACGGTGATGGCCTATGTGTATTCCACCATGCGTCATACTCGGGAGTCATCCCTACATCAATGTATCCTCCTCTCCATCCCAACTATATCTACTATAGGGCATCAATCCCCTGCTCGGCCATGGTCACAGGTATCTGCTATACCCATGGGTGCATCTCTTGAGATGATTTCAGTAAACTCAGGCTCCATCTGGATAAATTCTTTTATCTCCTAAACTATCATTTGTCTACTCCTGGAAAAATACATCTCAATAATGTGTTGAGACTATATTGTATGTCCAATCAGGTACCCAAGCTATCGACACCACGAAAAATGATCATCCTTCCCTACCTACAAATCACAATCTCTGTAGGGTCTCTAGACAAAGCTAACTAATGTATATGGTTCATGTCTCTAATATTCTATGCCCCCCACATGTGTTTGAGTGATCGCTTCCTGATATAGATATGAATATGGAGTGCCAACTCCCGACCACCATACCACTGGTGGTCAGAATATTGCTATGTGATCCTAGGGCCATATCATCAGCAAACTTACCCCACAGCTCAGGGTCTATCCCCCTCTGTATGCAATTTTGTGAAGCTAAAAGTACAAAATGCCCAATAAACAAGGTCCCCATACATATACAGTCTCATCCTTGACCCTGGACCATCCTTGCTAGCATCTTTCCCTAGCCTACTAGGAAACCATGACCCTTATGATCTAGAATCATCACCCCTACAATCAATGTGCATAACATATAGTCATATCGGTCATATCTCTCCACCAAGGTCTCCCATATGATCTTGTAACCCTGAATCCCAAGCTTTGAATTATCGTCGCAGTCATAATAATCATATAGGGCTTGGAATCCTTGAATGAGGTCATATTGAATCCGCTCACCATGAATTGATAACCGCAAGATCTTGTACACATCCTCCAGGGTAATCATCGCCTCCACAATTGGTAGATGGAAATTGCAAGTTTCTGAGTGCTACCACTCTACCAACATTTTCACCATGCCCTTGTTTTCCCTGATAATGGGCATATAGGTAACATACAACAATTTGAGATCTAATAGCGCCAATTTCTCAACATCATCTATATGGTCCCGCAGTCAAAATATATTTGGTCACAACTGCTGCATGTAAATAGGAGGAAAAAAAACCTAAAGTCATCACACAAGTCATCACGCCAATCCAAAACCTTTATTTGACCTATTTGACCTAAGTTGACCAAGTCATTTTATCCTAAAATAGGGAATATTTTTCACCAAGAATTTACATCATTGTTTTGTCAAATGTGTCATATTAATTCCTAGTGGCTCACAACTGCAATTATGTTGCCTATTTTTACATGCCATTTGTACCATATACGCTTATGGCATTTCAAATTTAAATTGCATCATTTTGGTCACATGGTACTCAAAAGTCAGGGCTTTGCAAAGGCGCTTTTCGTGATGCATCACAAATACAATCACTCTACCCTAGACCTCGAAAGAATTGTGTCAATGATGTGATGATTAAGGTCTAACTATTATTTCACTTATGTCACTTATTTTAGAATGCACAAAAAACTTATTTCTTAATCCAATTCTCATTAATAGCCTAAAACTTAGGTTTGCACTCCTGGCTTGTGTATTGGGCACACTCTTGGGAACCTTTGAACCTAAATTTGACCCCCTTAATGACCTTGAAAATCAATTCCATCTTCACCATTGAACTCCTGGCGATCAATTTATCTTATCAGAACAACCTTCCAAATTCTTTGATTTTTGTTGAGAATTTTTAAAATTTTCCCGAGGGGCATACTACCTTGTTTTCATTGGGGCATTTTTTGATTGAATTTCTTTGACACAATGCGATGAACTACATTATGTCAAAGACGGGCAAAATATAGACATTGAAAAATGTCTTAGTTTGTGAGTGTCATTTTTCTTGCTCTTTGTCTTCATATAATTAAATAATTTTAATCATTTAATTATTATTCTTGATCACATTCCTCTATTAATTAAATAATTTTTAATTATTTAATTAATTCACTCCTTAACCTTTATTCTTCTATGATCAATTAAATTGAATTAATTGCGTCACTAACACCCCCTTTCTTCAATAATTAAAAAAACCATTATTTATTTAATTATTTGTCTTTTATCATTCGCCTATAGTCAAATGATAATAATTGTTATTATTTGATCTTTTTTCCATTCCTCTATAATTAAATAGTTGTCAAAATTATTTAATTATCTAATGACATTTCTTTCCTCCATTAATTAATTAATTTAAATTAATTATTTAATGTCTCATATCCATTTTCCCCATTTAATTAAATTGATTTCATAAATAATTTTAATTAAATTACCATTTCCTCCCACTTTCCTTATTCTCAAAATAAATAATTTGGAAAAATTATTTATGCTCCACTTGTCCAAAGATTCCTTCTCATGAATTAATCAATTTGAATTTTTAATTCCTCCATTTTCTTCCTCCACTATCTCATTTTCAAAATCTTGGCCGTCGATCATCTCCAAGCTCTTTCTAATCTTGACCATTCATTTTGGAACCTCCACTCTTCTATGTTTCATGTCTTCTCGTCCGTCAATCTTGGAATCTTTCTAGAAGCTTGATCTTGACCATCTGTTTAAATGGATGCCTATAAAATAAGCCTTCCTCCATTTTCGATTTAACCACCACTTATCTCCAACTTTCACACTCACTATTTGCAGATATTTGCACATGTTAGCTTTGATCTGAGGGAATATTTGGAAAGGTAGATTTAGGAGAGACGAGATAAGTGATTCAACTTCAAATATGGGGAGTGCTTTCATTTGAATGTTTTATTTTCATCATGTGCTTGTTCTGTTTTATCTTGTTTGGATTAGGTTTTTAGCTTAGAAGTGTTATGGTTGTCACTAAAATCTATATTGCTCGATTTTTACCCATATTACACTATGAATAGATAGGGTGCCTTATAAGATTATAATAATCACAAAGAACCAAATTAAAAAAATCATAAAATAGATAAATAAAAAAATAAAAAATCCAAAAAATAGAGATGAAGCAATATATGGTGGCCTCACCTTCCATTTACAACCATGCAATGAATAGAAGTGAAGAAATTCCTTTCAAAAAAGGAGATTAATTTGGCCCCACAGTGGGTCACCCTATCTTGTGGGATCCACATGGAGCACCGCATGAGTGAAGACCTAATTTTTTTTATGAACACAAAAAAGTAATGTCTAGTTTAGCTGGTTTGAACATAAGCAAGAATGAAAACAAATTTACAATTTTTTTCACAAACAATAAAACTTTTTTTTATATCCTTTTGATTACCATTGAAGTACTAGTTTTTAACTATAGTTTGATAGATCACAGTCATGGTTGGATAAAATATTAAGTTGTAATTTTATTTTGGAAGTTTTTGTTTGGGAGAAGGTAATCTAAACTTATATTAGTTATAGTTTGTCTTTTATAATATTTTGTGTATCATGCTTTTTTATTAGGGTTTATAGTTTAAATAGGTTTTTCCATAGAAGATGATATGTATCTTTCTTCTTTGAACCTACACATAGTAGAAAAATCTATTTAAATTCTAAACCCTACATCACAAAACATGATAGAGAAAATATTATATGTAAGACAAGCTATAACTATTATAGTTAATATTTTCTCTATCATGTTTTGTGATGTATCTTTCTCCTTTAAACCTATGGATATCAACATCTTATTACTATATTAGCTATAGTAGTTACATTTTTTCTATCATATTTTGTGATGTAGGGTTTATAATATAAATAGATTTTATAGATTTATGTCTAGCATTTGACAATGAAATAATATTTCATTGATAAATGAGAGGCCTATCTAAAATGCTCAACATAAATATTGAAATTGATTATGTTGAATTCTTGTTAGGTTTGAAGTCATAAAGTTACAAAGTATATAAAGTAGTTAATAATTTATAGTATATAAAGTAGATAAGCATTTACAATTTAGTGTTAACTTACAGTTTATTGAGTGGAGAGTAATGTCCAATTTAGTTCTATGTAGGATTTTTTTGAAGGGTTGTAGGAAAATTGGAATAGGAAACTAGATGTATTCATAGGAAAACACGAGAGGACATATTATTGATTTGTGCGCTTTCATTTGATTGGTTGAATTCAATTTCTATGGATCAATTCATTTGAGATGAACAAATTGATTTGATAGATGTTTAAAATTTAAAATTTGTTTTTTAAGTTTGCTAGTTGATTGATTTGGTTAAATGTTGGTTTGGTGTGAAGTCTTAAATTTATGTCCTCTTTTTTTGATTGCTTGATTGGTGAGCCTTACACCTTTGAGTGTGTTGGTTGTAGGTATTCATGGAGGCTGTGAACAGTAGTTCAAAACTTATCTCTTGAAAAAAATAAGTTCATGAGGACATATAGGGCATATCTATTTGTTTGATGGGGTACTTGGCAAGCATGTATCATTTATAAAGGATTTTTTATTATAAAAACACTATTTTATTGTGGGTTGTGGCTTTATGTGTAGCTGAGATAATTAGTATATTTGTCTTAAAATGTCAGGTGTATCTGAGACAATTAAAGTGTATACTTTGCATCTGTGGACTTAATATTAGAAAAATGATTTAAAATATTTTTAGTTGATAATATGTACAATGTGAGTAGTTTGGAATATTTGTAGGTGGATTTGTATGTGTTCTATCTCTCACATGAATTTTGAACTTAACTAATAACTAAATACTAAACAAAAATACTATGCTCATTGATTGGATCCCAAGTTAACTTTGTTGGTGCAATAAAGAGTTACTTTTAGGAATATTTTAATTACTTTATTAGGTAAAGAAGGTACATGAGCTAGCCTCATCTTGGTCAATAACTATACCCATTTTAGGACCTCACCCCACAATCAACCCCTCTCCCCCATATCTATATTTGATCAATTGTAATTTCATCTAACTACAAATCTTTGACCCTTACAAATATTTTATAATTATTTATTTAATACAATAAAAAGCTATGCATTATTCTAATATGTGAAGATAATGTCAACATAATACACTATCATTCGCATCACCATCCCACTCTTAGGAGCATGACCTCATCATCCCCTATTATTTAGCATCTCCTTTGATCATTGCTATTAGGGGAGACGAGGACCGAGAGCATGTTTCAATAGTTGTTATAGCATTTGTTGATTTAATGCCAATATTTTTAACAATATTGGACCAATAGT
>VDFB02105130.1:78096-158961 GCA_007258455.2 Sequoia sempervirens | reverse complement strand
TGTATCACATGTTTTCTTGTTAATAACATTTTGTAAATACATTATTAATTAGTTCCATGTAAGATGGTCTCTTTTATTTCATATGTATCCTCAACATAGGGTGTGTTATGGTAAACATGACAAATATTTTAGCATGCATCATTTTCTCTCATTTGATTGACCTTGTGAAGTGAGGGTGTCGCGGGTCATCATTCTGCGCAATTTTTATCTCCCCTTTGTCTATAAGATCTTGAACTTTATGTCTGAACACAATGTGTGTATCTATAAATGCCAATGTGTGTAATGATAGGAACACATGTACTTAGCCTTGTGTGTTACAGGATTGGATATATCTTTTGTTTGATAAAAGGGAAGATAATAAGATTGTTTTCACAAGTTACAACTCATGAACCAAGCTACCTATGGAACAACTGAACACTGAAAAATTCAAGGGAAGATAGATATAGTAAATATTAGCACATTCCCAAATTTGTAAGACAAGAAACTTGAGTGTGGAGAAATATGGAGCAATTCCATTTCTCCCAAATAACCTTCTTCACAAGCCAGACACTGTTAAACATATCTTCTACTACCACACAATCCAAAACCTAAAACTCTAGATATAACACCTTCAAATACTTCTGAATATCACATCCAATCTGCACAAGCTCACCTTCAAGAGTGAAGAAATGCAGAGCATAATACATAACACATCATTGACACATTGTACACTCTTTACACAATTTTTCTCAAAAGTACTTGGAAACCAAGTGACCTTGTTGCATCTGCAACACCTTCTCAACACCACAAGACTTCTTACCATAACCACACTAGAGGTTGACATCAATGACAACAGAAAATAAATATAATTAGTTGGTCTAAATTAATAATCATTTGCATTTAATTTATTTTATTAATTGTCTTTTTAGATTATCTAAACTATTTTCTATTTCAACCAATATGACTACAAAAAATAAAATACTTCCATACAATTATTTGATGTAACCCATTGCACACCTAAGGTGCAATAGCTAGTTTATTTTTATTGAGTGCAATTTGTTTTATATGCTCATGGATTATTTTTATATGTATCTCCAACATGTTTGAGTCAATTTTTTCTGCAAGTAGCTCTCATGGTTTGAAGGAGGTTGTTTTGTATGTTTTTCCTTTGATTTTGGTCATTGGTGTCACTCCATTTTGTTATTATTGTAACATCACTATTTTTTCAAAGTTATTTAACTAGCAATGGCACATTGGTGTGCAATGGGTACGCTGAAGAGGTGTGAGAGGTCATGTAGGAAAAAAATTGTTACATCTTTCATACATTTATGTTGGACATGAGGTCAATTGATAGGTCATTTAACAAATGATGTTGTTCATGCAATTAAAGTCTCACTAGAGAAGTAATAGCTTCAAATCAACTTTGTATTCACATACACTAACTTTATATATTATTTAATATTTAAAATTTAATATTCTCAGTGAAACATATTTGAAATAAAAAAACAAACAAATAAAGGGTTGCTATATATAAGAAGAACCCCTCTCTATATGCCTCTCTAGGTCCATTGAATGTGCATGAGTTTCCATTAGTTTCCTTTGTTTGTTGGACATAATCTATTCTTAATCCATACTCCTCGTTTAGATGAAAAAATTGGTATGCTTGCCCATCTAATGGAGATTTGAGCCATATTGCATGTGATGATTGGACTTGGCAACTGTGACATTTTAAGTGATTCGAGGGCTCGTGATATTCATTTATATGAACTCCATTAATTGCATTGACATGCAGGACCAATCAAATTGAAAAAAGGATTTTTGTTTACAACTCAAATGACTCCAACAATTATTCTCCACTTACTTTTGTCATTTGGTAAAGTATTTTTGTTTAGATTAGTTGTATTATCTCTTGCCAATGTTTGGTCAACCATTTATAATTAATTACATATTCCAAATTATACATTATAGATTCAAGGTATATAATTTTATAGAAATGCATGTAGATTTTGTTTCATTTATAATGTTGTTTCACACCCCTTTGTCTAGTAAGATAGTTAATAGATTTGTTAATTCACAAATATTTTCAAATTATTTCAAATATAAGAAATTTCAACTTATTTCAACTCTAAAATTATTGTTTCATTTATCATAAATGTGGTAAGACTCTTAATTTTCTTGCAATTAATTTTATGAGATAATAACAACAGATATAATTATATAGTCTCAAAGATACTTTTTAGTGTGGTTAAATATGAGAAGGCACCAATACACATCATTTTGATGTGCTCTTTTTTATATTAAAATATTTTCACTCGGTCATAAATAACAATGGTTTGAACTATACATATACTTGTGATTGTTAAATCCTTTTTCTATTTAGACAAATGAACCCCCCCCCCTAAAAAAAATTACCATACTGGTATACCTGAACTCTGTACATGGACTTGAACCAGTAATTTTGCGTGGCTTTTTTATTTAATGGAGATGTTTTCTTTTTGTTCAACTCTAAACATTATAAAACCCATCTCAACACAAGTATTTGGATGTTCATGGTAACCACCTTAATTTAGGTGTCGATTTTTTCTATGCTATTCTCTATTTGTGTTTTCAAACATTTTTTTGTGCACTTTATCTTGACATTGTACAGGATTCAACTTTTAGTCTCTAACATTTTTTTGTGCACTTTATCTTGACATTGTACAGGATTCAACTTTTAGTCTCTAAGTTATCTTTGCAATTCAATTTCTTACTACAAGTGTGGCAGGACTGTAGCTTCCATACATTTAATATTCTTGTTTGAAAAAGGCTTTCTCCTTTCAGCAACGTAAGTTGCAGGGCATGCTTGAAGGTATGGCTTTAGTTTAAATCAACGAGCTGTTAATTTTCTCATTTCCATGAAAATTTTCCAAAAATTAGATCTCATTGTGTGGATCAATCTACTCAAACCCCATTTACAGCAAGAAATCAACTTCCATATAACCTTTTTGGAGATCCCTGCAAAACATGATGAATCCAGTGTTCAGTGTTCATGTTAGAACATGATTCAACCTCTATAACATTTCGAAAATCTTATGATTTGTGAGGAAATTATGATAAATAATTCTATACAATTATTCGGCGTAACCTATTGCACACCTAAGGTGCAATAGCTAGTTTATTTTTATTGAGCGCAGTCTGTTTTATATGCTCATGGATTATTTTTATATGTATCTCCAGCATGTTTGAGTCAATACTTTCTACAGGCGGCTCTCATGGTCTAAAGGAGGTTGTTTTATATGTTTTTGCTTTGATTTTGGTCATTGGTGTCAGTCCATTTTGTTACTATTGTAACATCATTATTTTTTCAAAGTTATTTAATTATTAGCAGCAGATTTAATAGATAGAATATTAGGGTTAAGATAGTTTATAAGTTGAAATATTAGTAAAATAGATGCGAATAATCAATGCAAAAGAGAAAATATGATAATTTAATAAGAATTTCAAAATAAATAGTTAACATTATGAATTGAATAACATATCTATATAATTCATATAGATTAACACCAAAATCATATAAATAATATTCTCAATATATTTTATAATCAATAGTTTTCAATATTTATATGAATCACAACATTTGGTAAAGCCCCTCTCACCTTAGAAAGATGTTAGTGGTATTGGCTCTTGCTATAGAACAATCTAGGAGAAAATAGTTCTTTTCAAAACATACTGTACTATTGTGCTCTACACAAGTGTTGGTTGAGCAATACAATGCTCAAAACAAGTGCACACCATGCTCTAGAGTAATTACTCAACATGTATACAACATGCTCTAGAGTAATTACTCTATGTATAAAACATGCTACATAATAATTGCTCAACATGTACAATAGGGTTAGGACATTCATGAGTGTACTTTGTACGCTGATTTGGACACACTATGTGTGCCTTCTTCTCCAATACCCATAGCTCACCAAATCACTTTCTTCTTCGTTGAATGTCATCCATGCCTTTTCCATGTCTCATATGAATTCCTTATATATCCATTTAAAGGGAGTTTTCCAAACCATCACACCCTTCCAAAAAATTTCCTTTTAATAATTATTCCCCCCCTTTTAAAAGAGTTTATATATATATATTCATTATTAATCTATCTTTTAACCAAAAGATCATAATATCCTTTATTTTTATATCCTCTTAATTTTAAAGTGTCATTTCATAGTTTTCTCTTCTCTTGAAAAAGAAGTCACATAAAAATAATGGTCATGGTGTCTTAACTTTTTTTTTGAAATCTGATTTTTTTTTGTGATTTTGCATTGTTCAATACTAAAGAAAATAAAAATAACATTGTCTTCCATAGTGAGGATGCCTCTTAATGTTTTTGATAGATGGGAAAAACAGGTTTTGAATGGACCCGAAACCATCAGGCCTTACAGGGGTCCCAGACCCACACCAAGACAAACAAGCTGCTCAAAAGATAAACTCAAAAACACCCAGCAGCAAACCAGGGACATAGAAAGACAGCAACCAGCCAAAAGCCAGCAGGTTGCCAAGAAGAGCATCAAGACATCACAAGAATCTTGACTTCGTTGGTTTTGACGGGCCCAACAACCAACTACACTCCATTGTTATAGACAAGAACATCAGCCCATAACACAAGGTTTTGATAGGGACCTTAAACCCAAACCTATTGATTTTGATGGGATCCACAACCCAGACCATCCAAGTTTTGACAGGGACCTTAAACCCAATACAACTTTTCACAGTACAAATCAAGATCAAAGCTCCACCAGCAGAAGTAGCAGAGTCCAACAAAGCACCCCTTCCATCTTTATAGGAAAGGTAAACACAGAAGCACAAAGCTCCAACAGTATCCTTCAAAAGTTGTTTATTCTTTCCACCTCTATAGAAAAGAAAACCCAGCTTCCTGTAGCTGCAACTGTCAATAATCATGGTGTTGAAAGTCTCAAAGATATGCTTACAAATCAATATCTCCACCTCTATAGAAGATAAAGAAAAGAGCGCAGCATGTAGGTTCCCATCAAAACCCAAAGCACCATAAAACAGGGCTTCAATAGCCCCCCAACAGCTTTTCCAAGCACCACAAGCCGCATCCCACTCCGCCTCTATAGGAGAATAGTCACTTCCAGCCACATCCATCTCCCCCTCAATAGAAGATAGGACCACCTCCATAGGAAAGACTAGAATAATCCAAGGATGCACCGAAAGAGGCTTGAAAAGCAAGGCCATGGAACCAAGAAGGCGAGGGACAAAAAAACCCCCACCGCAACAAAACCCAGAGGTCAGAAGAAATAAACATAGAAACACAGACCCCATCCTAAAAAGGAAAGCACCCCAAAGAAGCCCCGAAGGACTGCATGGAAGAAGAACCTCTCCCAAAAAAACAAATAGCGCTTTAGGGAACAAGGAGAGACAAGAAACAAAGAAACCAGCATTCTCCTGCCAGAGGGACAGAGCAGAAGTAGAAGCAAACAAAGCAACCCTCAGATAAATAAACAAAGAGCTCTCCCAATTAGGGTTGACAAAGCCACTTGATATCCCAACAGAAAAAATGCAAGCAACGAAACCCCCAAGCAATAAAAGGAAACCAGATGAGAACAACGGCCAAGAAGGGGCTGAGAAATTACCAAAAATCTGTGAAACGGACTGAGAACAAACAATGGCAACAGAAACCCTAAAATACACAGTTATGAAGCTTACCCAATTAGGGAAATGCCATCTGCCACATAGTCCCACAGATAAATAGGAAGCCTCCAGACACCCAAGAAAAAAAAGAGAACCAAAAAGAAGGAAGAGGCCCAAGATAAGAAAAGAAGCCGACCCAACCTGAAACCACCTTCACAAACAAAAGAGGAAGGTCCACCCACCAAAGGGGAGAAAGAGGCCACCCCTCGAAAGAAGGAACACGACCCTCCATAAGAATATAGTCGCCAGGCACAAATCTGGCCTCAACCAAAGACCAGACCCCCCACGGACGCACAACCAACCCCAGGAAGAAAGACGGGCATTTGCAGACAGCCAAATCCTCCCTCCAACCTCCAGAAAACCCTGATACCAGTCCACCACAACTAGGGCAGACCCCAAAACCATTAGTCGACCCGCCGCCATCATCTTCTTCATCTCCCGCCTACGCAGAAATTGAAATGCCTCGCCCCGCATCCTGTCCCACCCTAGCACTCCATGAGTTTCAGAATTGTTGATAAGAACACTAAGAACTAGTTAGGATGCCTCTTAATGTTTCATATTTTATGTAATAGAGTTTTCATTTATATATTTTTGATGTTGTAAATTCACATCTTGTATTTTTTATATTCATTTTGGATATATAACTCAAGTCTATTTTTCTTATTTAAGATTATTTTTACATATTAGTCTTGATTTAAAGTTTGTTTCCCTTTCTTTTAGATCATGGATCAGATTCATATTGATGAGCACTTGTAAAATGATTTCTTAACTTTTAAAATTCAAATTTAAATATAGGGCTGAATTTATCTATCTTTTGGACATTGTATTTTTTTTATAAGATAAGCAACATTTACATGGTGTTGTACCCTTTACATAGAAAGCCTAAAAGGGCCAAAAAAGAAGATAGTTGAACCCAGAAATGAACTAGGAAAGAGGATGGACCACATAGAAACATCTAATAGTTAGCTGTCGAAGCACAAACAAGGACTAGACAACCCCATAATCTAAGGGGACTAATCTGACTCCATTAACCCTAGGTCAGAAGATGCAACAGATCGAGGGAGTCCCTTCTTTCTTAGCACAACAAACTAGGAAGACTCAAAATCCAAGTCCACTGAGTGAGGCGAGAGAAGTGGATCAACCAAAGCCATTGAGGGTAAAGAGCCACCACACTACAGGGGAGATAGCCCAGGGGAGAAAATAGGATCAAAAGAAGGACCATTAGAGGTAAGCACTGAAGTTTGGTTAGGCTCAATCAAAACAGCGTTAGTAGATCGAGCCAGTAGAGGCTTAAACAAAACAATGTTAGCAGATCGAGCAAGTAGAGGCTCCATGGGAAGGTTAGCTGGAATAGGAGCAGACTGAGGTTATTGAGAAGAAGCAATAGGGTCAACCTTCTTAGTAGAAGCAACCAAAAGAGGAGAACCCACCATGAGGTGATCTAAGAGAGCATCCTTCCACCAAGTAGCAACACCTTTGTAGTGGGCTTGTGGGAAACTAAAGGCCAAATGACCCACAAAGAAGCATCTCCTACACCGAAAAGGGAGATCCTCATAGTCCAAGAGTTGCTTCCAAGGTCTGTCCTCCACCAATAAAACTACATCACCATGGAGAGGTTTGGAGATGTCCAAATCAACTAATAACTGAGCTACCGTAGTATGCCCCATCTCCCAAGTCATAGAGTCCACCATTAAAAAGTGACCAATGGTGTTGCCAATAGCCTCATAGCATGAATCCACCCAAAACTAAATAGGGATATTCGGCAGTCAGACACAAACTGGTCTGGTATTCAATGGATCCATTAGGGAATTGAAGGAACGAGCCCAAGGCTTGATGGACAGTGAATAAATACCCCACATCCACCCCCTATCCAACACACGGTCTTGCTCCGCGGAAGAGGCAAAGGTAGCTAAAAAGAAACCCTTTGCATTGGGATAGAGCTCAATCTCACCAAAGACCAACGGCATCTAGGAGGCGATTACCCAGTCATGGAGATCGAGAAGGGAGGGCCACAAGCCATTGAACCTGCAAACCACACCCTACTTTGAATAGAAATCCTCGTTCTCAACTTAACCTCAAGTCCACAGACCACAATAGGGGAATCATGAGCACATGGCAAAGGCCGAACTTGAAATAGAGAAGGAGGCCGTGAACCCACCTTAGCAGCCTCAAAGAAGGACTTCACTCAACCCGTAGAAGGAAACCCCCAGCAAGAGGGACATCCACCCGCACAACATCACCAGGAATAGAGCCCACAAAAGCTTTCAAGGCATTAGATGCCCTGCCAAAGATAGCCGAAAGAGGACCACTAGAAGAATAAGGTGGAGCAACACGAGGAGAAGGGTCCACATCCATCCCAAGAAACAAATCCTTTGCAAAAACACCATTCTCCCGTGGAGAAGCCAAGACAAGACAAGCCCCAGCCAAAGGGCATGCACAAGCTTCCTGGCCGACCCCAGAAACAGTCACGTCCAAGCCCAAGGCATCGACACCAATAGCAGAATGTAGGAGGACAGAGCAGCCATTCATGCTAACACCACACGCAACATGACCCACATTTGGCGACCACCCAGGAGGGATAGAACTAGGTGTAGGGTCGATAGCAGAAATCACTTGTTGGGAATCCTTAGTAGTGCTCCCACTCGCAAGCATTTTGAATTTTTTTTAGGTTTTGGACATTGTATGTTAGCTCAAGGTGCAAAAATATTTTGATCCTCTTGATCAGTTGTATTTAAAGAGTTAACCCTAGTTCATTTAGATGTTATTTAATTAAATGATAAACATCTTGTTATCTTATATCCTAGAGTTATCATTTACTGCTTGCACACATTATTAGACATATTTATAAGAAAATATGCATTCCACAATCATTTTGGACATCTTTCATATTTTGGAGTTTTGTCCTAAAATTTTTATCTTGGCATTAAATCAATATTCATATGTTGTTAATAGAGGAAGGAATTATCCTTGCCACATGCAAACCAACAATCATGAACCAATTTTTATGCAGACAAAGCCAAT
The DNA here is from genome assembly GCA_007258455.2 of Sequoia sempervirens. Classification (NCBI taxonomy): domain Eukaryota; kingdom Viridiplantae; phylum Streptophyta; class Pinopsida; order Cupressales; family Cupressaceae; genus Sequoia; species Sequoia sempervirens. Next base: position 150,276 of record VDFB02105130.1, on the reverse strand, counting down.
TGAAAGTGATATTATGATTTTTCATAAATATTGGATCCAAAAACCTAGATCATGCCACAAGATAACTTCATCAACAAAAATATAAATAAAATATGAATACAATTCAAATAGTATAAGTTTCACGTGTTTACACCAAAAGAATAATTTGTGAAGATCTAAATATTGACATTCATTTGGCTTAAAAACTTCATCAAGGAAAATAATTATAGCCATTATATTTTTTAAATCATGTAGACAAATTACTCAAATTTTATTTTTGGGTACAGGATTTAATACTTTTTACATCTTCTTTGTTCATACAAAATCAAATAAATTAATAAAATATCCATTGAATTCAACAATAAACACTTTTCTTTAATCATTGATAAGTTCAAAGCCACCATTGACATTAGTTCATCAAAAGTTACCAATATAATGGCTAGTTCTCTCAACACTTTTTTCAAACACATGTAATCTCATCGTGGTCATCTATCTCTCATGATCAATTGTTAGGATATGATACATTCTATCACCACTTCTTACACCCACCCAATTAGCAGCTAAGGTGTAGAAACAATGATAAATTTAGGAACAAGTCCTAACAACAAGTTAAATATACCCCATAACTAGAATCCACTTTTCTTTATTCCTCCTTGCATTGATACCAATGAATCTACCCTTTGACTGCTTCCCTATCAACCCCTCACGTATATACCACCACTTGTCATACACAACCAGTACATAGTGTAGAGTAATGGTACAATCTCATTCACAATTTTTCCATATAGAATCTTCATTGAATTCTCAAATATCTAGTATATCATTGAAGATTCTACATGGAAAATTTGTAAATGTGATCATATCATGACTTTACACTATGCAATGGTTGTGCATGCAAGCAGTGATACATAAGCACAAGGCTGGCAAGAAAGTGATCAATGGGTGGAGTTGTCAATATTACTAGAAAGAGGAAGCAAGATTGGTGGATTCTAATTATGAGAGGTATATCTAACTTCTTGTTAAGGCGTGTGCCTAGATTTATCATTTTCTATACACCTTGGCAACTAATTGGCTAGGAGTAAGAAGAGAGTGATAGAAAAAATCATATCATAATCATAAAAAACATATCATAATCATTGATTTCTAGAAATGAACCACCGCAATGAGAATGCATGTGCCCAAAAAGGCTATTGAGAAAAGAAATGACCATGTTGGTAATTTATGATGAATAAGTAGCTCAAATATTTTAAGTGAAATCAAATGATAGTAGTGACCTTTGATTGGTCGATCTAGAGGGGAGATGACGAGCTGCGTGTGGGAGGAGGACGGCAGGCCCGCGGCCTGGTAAGGGCTGTGGACTGTGCCTTTGGCTTTTCTACCTTGCATGTGCTGTGCTAGTTTGGGTTTCGCCTAGGTTTAGTATGTGGGGGATTTTTTCTGTTGTGTGTGGGTGGTTTTGGGTGTGGGAGGAGCTCGGTTGCACGAGGGTATCTGTTGGCCTCTCTTCCTTATTTTTTTCTTCTTTCCTGTGTTGCTTTCCGGTTGACTTCTTTTGTTGGTGGGGGGTTTTTCTTGTTTCTTCAAGGGCGGTGTGGGCTTTTCTCTCTACATGCCCTAGTGGGGTTGTGTTGGGGGCTCTTTGCGGGACCAAGGTCCCCTTCCGTGAGTTTTCTTTGTGGTCTCTTGCATTGTCTCTGGCCTGGATCCCTTTAAAAGGGCTGGTTCTTTGGCTTATTTCATGGTGAAAGGTAGTCCGGTCTTATGTTGTGCATTTTAAACCTAATTTCTGGGTGAAATTCTGATTAGAATGTGGCATTCCCTCCATCCGTCTAGAGGGTTTGCCAGGGCCTCAAAAGGAAATGTCTGAATAAGTTATGTGATGTAATAAATTTCCATTGTTGAGAGATTCACCGATTCCTCGCTGTGATTATTATCTAAATCATCTTTTATCAAAACATGTTTCTGATCTATAAGTTTCGGGACTAGGTGTCTTTCCCCCGGAATCAGCGGGCCCAATCCTTTAACTCCCGCAGGGGATATGGGGATGGAGGGATAAATGCCAAGCCAATGGCTATTTTCAAGTGGTTTTTTCTTGCATGTCGGATAGAAATAAAGTATTTGAAGGAGGGCCCTATTTCTACAACCAAGTGGGCCTTTTCATCAAGCCCTGGCATGTTGGATTCAATCCTACAGAAGAGCTTCCTTCACGGGTTCTAGTTTGGGTGCGGCTACCATGGCTTCCTTTGGAATTTTGGAGAGAGGACATCTTCAGCTTAGTTGCAAGCCAGCTTGGAAAACCAGTTGGTCCTTCAAGACAGACTATGGAAAAGAAGGTAATTACATATGCCCGAGTATGTGTAGAAATTGATTTGAATAAGCCTTTGCCTGATTCTATAGAAATCTGGTTGGGATCAAGCTCATGGATTCAACACCTGATTTATGAAAACATCGTGTCGCCGCTGCCACCGAAGTCGCGAATAAGCGGGCGGTTTGCGGTGACGTCCCAAATCTGCCTTATAGAAGATTCAAAACTGGGGTCAGCTAGTGCACCTCCTAATCAAGATAAAGGGAAGGCCCCCATGAGGGAGGACAAGGAGGGTTTCATTCCTGTAAGAGCTCGTAACAAGGGTCGAGGCCAAAAGAGGACCTTTAAAGATAGACAAGTAGATGAGGTTTTCAATAGGTTTGATGCTCTAGATGATCTGGCTTCAGCTTGATTGAACCATTGGGTTAATATGCCATTAGACAAGACCTCTTTGAGGGAAATAGGGGGTGAGGAGAAGTCGGTCATTCACAATCCCAAGAGAGTGATTGGGATCTGATGGATAAAGACACTTCTGAGAGGCGGAGGAGCTGGGCCAGGAGGCAGCCGGAGATAATCCTTCCCTACCTCTAAGTCTTGTGCTGGGAAAGATCGGCAGGAGGAGAGCAAAAGCAAGGGATCCCCTTCTGTTTTAGGTATTCATCAAAAGACTATTAAAAAAGATGCTTTAGAGAAGTCTCTTAAGGTGGGGAGGAAGAAAGACCAAGAAAATTTGAAGTTAATAGGAGAGACTTTAGTGGAGTCTGGTTCTGTGAAGACCATTGATTCCCACTTTCCTCTATCTCAGAAATGATTGTTCTTTCATGGAATGTAAGGGGGTTGAATAGCATCCCTAGACAAAAGGCTATTCAGGAATTGATTAAGTCTTATTCACCTGAGGTGGTTTTTATTCAGGAAACTAAGTTATCTATTGAAAGGATGCTTTCCACGGCTGGTAAGATTTGGCCTAGAAGTCTCTGTCAATGCATTGGTGCTCAAGGATGTTCGGGAGGCTTGGCTCTGTTATGGGATCCTCGCAAGTTGGTCCCACTCTAGTGGATATCTAGTAGGTCTTCTATTTCCGTTGTGGCCACTTATTGTGAAACCGGTGAGACTCTTCTCTTCACTAATGTTTATGCTCCAACTGACTTCATGGGTAAATCTTTACTTTGGTCACATATAGGATATGTTCATTCTTTGGCTTCTTTGTTCCCCTAGAATATAGCAAGAGATTTTAATGCAGTTTTAAGTTTGGAAGAGAAGCGTGGAGGTAATCCTAGGCTTGACCCTTTTGCGAGCCTTTTGAGAAGTAATATTGAAAGTTTGAAGGTTGTGGATATTACACCTTCCAATGGTTTGTTCACTTGGAATAATAGAAGATGTAGGGCGGAGGTGATAGCAGAAAGGTTAGATAGATTTCTTGTGTCCTGCTACTGGATGGTGGATTGTTGGAATACCAGATCAGAGATTTTGGATTGGAGAGGTTCAGATCACTAGCCAATTCTTTTGTCTGCCTCTAAGTTTCAAATGACAAAGAATCTCTCTTTTAAGTTTCAACTTATGTGGTTGAGGGATGCCTCTCTTCAGGATCATATGCTTGCTTGGTGGGGGGAAGGGAAGCCTACTTATGGCACTGCTATGTTTTCCTTTGTTAACCAATTACAGTTTGTTAAGTTTAAGCTGAAAAGGTGGAACAGGATGTTTTTTGGCAACCTCCTCATAGCTAAGAGAGATGCTTAGCTGAGGGTGGACACTATTACTCATCAAATCAGAGAGCAGGCTCTATCTGATGGGCTATTTAGAGAAGAAGCTATGGCGCTGAGAGAATTGGAAGAATGGGAGCTATGCAAGGAGATCTATTGGAAACAAAAAGCTCAGATCGATTGGCTTCAGGAAGGGGACAGAAACACTAAGTTCTTCCACAACACTGTAAAATATAGAAGACATGGGAGTGCTCTCAATTCTCTCATGACAATCGAAGGGACTTTGGTTTCCTCTCATAGGGAGATTGCTCTTGAGGCCACTTGATTTTTTGGCAATCTATTTTCAAATGACTCTAATCTTGCTAGGGTTGAGGAGTATTTGGTGTTGGAGTGCATCCCCCCCATTGTCACTCCTGAAATGAATGAGGCTCTCATTAAACCTATCTCTCTATCTGAGATAGAAGTAGTGGTGTTTGGAATGAAAAAGGGTAAGGCCCCAGGACCCAATGGTTTTCCTATAGAGTTCTTTCAAGCTTTTTGGGATATTGTCAAGATGGACCTCTTTGAAGTGGTGCAAGAATCATTTAGCAATAAGTGGATGCTTAAGGCTTTGAATGCTACCTTTCTTGCCCTCATCCCAAAAAAGGAAGGTGCTAACTCTCTTAACTCAGGCTTTAGACCTATTGCTTTGTGCAATGTCATGTACAAAATAATCACTAAAGTGATAGCTGAATGATTAAAGCCATGGCTCAGTAATCTAATCTCTGAGGAGCAAGGGGGATTTGTTACAGGAAGGTATATTTTGGATGGGGTTATTATAGCTACAGAAGTTGTGCACTCTATGGCGGCCTCAAAGGAGAAAGCCATGTTCATAAAGCTTGACATGGCCAAGGCTTATGATAGGGTCAAATGGAGTTTTTTGCAAAATGTTCTCCAAGCCTTTGGTTTTGGGAGGGAGTGGATTAGTTGGGTTATGAGCTGCATTACTTCACCCTCTTTTGCTATCCTGATCAATGGTGAACCTACTAATCTTTTTGGGGCGGCCAGAGGCCTTAGGCAAGGGGATCCTCTCTCCCCTTACCTTTTCATTTTGATAGCGGAGGGCTTGGGAAGGTTTCTCAAGTCTCAAGTTAGGCATGGTTTGATTCAGGGTTGGAAGTGGGGGCATGGCATTCCTACTTCTTCCCACCTCCAATTTGTGGATGATATGTCTTTGATGGGTGCAGCTAGAATTTAGGAGGCAATTAATTTCTGAAGAGATCTGGATATTTATGTGAAAGCCTCAGGACAAAAGATTAATGAAGAAAATTCTCATATCTTTTTCTTCAATACCCCTGCTCCTATTCAAGCTAGGATTGCTCGGATCTTGAGGTTTCAAATTGGAACTCTTCCTTTTGTGTACCTTGGAATCCCTCTTTCAGATGAAAGACTATCAAGAGGTGTGTGGCAGGAAATTTTGGATAAGTTTCAGAGCAAGGTGAGTCATTGGACCCACCGGTGGCTTTCAACTACTGGTAGAGTGACTCTTTTGAAGTCTATTGTCCAGGCTTTTCCTATCTATAGGTGTCTTGTGTAGACTGCCTCGGCTAGTTTCATCAAGGATTTTGATTCCATTTCCAGATAGTTTTTATGGACAGGTAATTTGCTTTCCTCTAAGTGGAGTCTAGTCAAATGGGATTGTGTTTGTAGATCAAAGCAGGATGGTGGCCTTGGTTTGCGGAAAATGAGCTTGATCAGTAGGGCTCTTGCTACTAAGCTCTCTTGGAGATGGTGCACAAGCCAGGATCAAGGATGGGCTAAGATCCTTAATGTTAAGTATCTTGGTGGGGTGAATGGGAAAGATGTACCAAGATACAATTTGACAGGAAGGGGATCCATGGTTTGGGATACTTTGAAGAAAGGAGTGCAGCTTGTCAAGAAGGGTCTTTTCTGGATTTGTAATTGGGGTTCAGATGCCTTGTTCTGGGAGGATTCTTGGGATGGATTCCCTCCTATCTTATCTCAATACCCCCACCTTCAACCTCTTTGTGATAATTTTCTTACAACTGGCTGGAGTAAAGTTGAGGATTTTAAGGTGACTTTAAGGGTGGGTCGTGGCAAGGGAGCTAGATGGAAAGAACCTTGTGAATGGCCTCTAGGGGGTTATGAGGGTGAGAGGGAGACTCTTGCTAGGATTCTTGTAGGTAGAGCATGTAACTCTTTGATAGACGCTGATACCCTTGCTTGGGGACCTAATCCAAAGGGAAATTTTTCAGTGGAATCTGGTTATCAAGAGTTGGAAAGATTAGCTTTTGATAGGATTGATAGTTCTTGGTGGAAGCAGGTTTGGAATAAGTCTGCTTGGCCTAAATGTAATTTTTTCTTGTGGCTTGTGGTGTAGAATAAATTCCTTACCTGGGAGAATCTTCCGAAGAGGGGCTTTCATGGGCCTTCTATCTGTATTTTATGTTATAGAAATGAAGAAAATAGCTCACATCTCTTTTTCCACTACTCTTTCACCAGGGTTATTTGGCACTGGTGGTGGGAAGCTTGGGAGCATGCTTGTATTCATGCCAACTCTCTGGTTGAGTTCTGGAATAGTCTTGGTGGACCCCCTTCTAAGACCTCCTTTCTTGAGGTGGCTTGGGACATTGGTCCAAGATTTATTATCTGGCAGGTGTGGTTGGAAAGGAACCACGGGATATTTCAGGATAAGTTGAAGATGGTGCAACAGGTGTGGTTGCAAGTGATAAATATGCTTTAGGAAACCCTGGCTGCGAAGTGTGATCTCTCTGAGGATATTGATCCTAGAGATGTGTGAGTGGTTCACAACTTGAATATTTCTTGTGCTAGTTGTAGTGATTCCCTTTGTAAGAAGCAACAGGTTAGAAGCAAGCAAGCTAAAAGAAAGGCTTGTAGGGAGGGAAAGTGGTCCCTCCCTCCTCTGGGGACCCTTAAGATCAATACTGATGGGTCTTCTAGGGGAAATCCTGGGCATGCTGGGGTTGGAGGAATCGGTAGGGATTGTTCTGGTGAGGTTATTTTCTTCTTCTCTTATTATAAGGGGTTATAGACCAATAATTACATGGAGTCACTTGCTGTCCTCTTGGCTCTTGAAAGAGGATGTGCTCTAGGATGGAGTAAGATTATCTGTGAGTCTGATTCCCAGGTGGTGGTGGATATGTTGAATCTACAACGGATGGAGAATATGGATTGGCATCTGGCTGTGGTGGGTAGGAAAATTCTTAAACTGAGTGCTTCTTTGGATGCAGTCTCTTTCTGCTATGTTCCTCGCGAGTGGAATAGGACTGCTGATTGCTTGCCTAAGTGGGCTTCGGATCGCGGGGAGGGATGGATGGTGGGAGATTGGGCCCATTTGTCTTTGGATTGTGTTCAGGATCTTGAGAGGCTAGTCAAGGAAGATATGGATGATTAGTTGTGCCCCTTTGGGGGCTTCCTTTTGTTAGTGTTGTTTTCTCTTCCGGGCTTGTGGCCCTTGCTTTTGTACTTTGCTGGTTGATTCAATAAATTTTTACCCCTTTTTTATAAAAAAAATAAAAAAAATACTGACCTTTGATTATCCGAAGATAAAAGAAATATGTTTATTATCAAATTCTCTAAATCTTTTTCTTAATTTTTTTAATTTTCTATGTATAAAAAATATGTGAAAAGTATTAGAAGAGTATAAATATTAAACGATATTAAATATAGGTAGCTTATTTTCTTTGATGAATTAGTTGAATGAATTTCGATGTTTAAACATTTCCAATTTACTTTTTTGGGGTAAGCATGTGAAAATATATATTAACTGCATTTTATTCCTCTTTTATTTAGAATTTTTCTGCCATATTTAAAAATAATTTAAGATATGGAAGAAAGGGATTAATTTGGGTTTCAATTTATATAAGTAGGTAGAAATTTGAAGTTGTACAAAGAATTGATAGCTTTGAACTTTATGATATTATTTGAGATGATTTTGTGTTCAAATAATACTAGATAAGTTAACTAGAAGTTAATAATTTCTATTATATTAAGTATTGTATATAAGAATAAATATAATATAATATATATAACTTTAAATAATAGATATATATTAAAATTTACTAAAATATATGTTGTAGTTAAGATGGAATGTAAATGTTAATTTTATATGCTATCAAATGGTGTCAAGAATTTATTGTCACTAATAAATTGAAAAGAAATAAAAAATTACTTTTCATCTTCTTCTACTAGTTATACTTAAAAATATGATGCTAGTGAACATACATTTGAAATAAGGAAAATATAATATATATATATATATATATATAGAGAGAGAGAGAGAGAGAGTTTGTATTTTTATCATGTGTAGACATGAAAAATTGACATTATGCATTCCTCATATTTAATTAAATCATATTCGCCCATCAATTAAATAAATCATTTTATTTAATTATCTCATAAAGTTTCTTCATTTAATTAAATCAAACGTTTTTAATTAAATGGCTAATGTCCATTATTTCCTCCCATTTGATTTAAAATCTAAATCAAATATCATGTCAATTAATATCTATCTAAAGTTAATAAGTTATGATTAACTTCTAACACTAATCCTCTTTTCTCTAGCTTTTGCCACTTGCACAATAAATCATTTACTTTGATTTATTAATTCTTCTAATTTCCCTAAACATGGCATAAAAAGAGAATATTCTTCCAAATTTGAAAAACCCTCCAAATGGGATTTCTCCTTCCAACAAATTATTTAACTCCTCTCTTACATGTCTCCCACTTGGCATTTAAGACCCTTTCTTCTCCCTCCAACAAGCCAACTTTCAAATTTGTAAAGCCACCTAATATCATTTATTGGCACATTTGTCAAAATGTGCTCAACTTTCATCCTCTCACCTCTTGACAAGTGGCATCTTGTCATTGGCTCAAGATTAGCCCCAAATTCATCCATTTTGCCTCTCCTTCTCTCAATCTCACCTATAAATAAGAGGATTTTCCTCTCATTTTGGATCCACAAATTATGCATTTTGAATCCACTCTTATGCATGAGTCCATTGTTGTTATAGCATCTTCAAGGAATTATTATCATTTAGCTTGTCAAAGGGTTGGGAAAGGGATACTTTTCATATCAAAGTGACACCAATCCACTATGGAATAGGTATTCACTATGTTTTTCATGCTCTCAATTAGTTTACTTTATTATTTTTGTTTGCAATATTAAACATGTTGGATTATTTCATAGAGATGTTGATTGTTTGCTTTGTTTTAAAATACTAACCATGCTAAGAGTGTGTGTTGGGGTTTTTTAGCAATTTTCATATTTCACCACCTACAAAATGGTGCTAGAAAGAGGGAAAAGTCTTTGTTTATTTTGGTTTTTGATATTCATATCAATTCATGCTTTGGATACGACTACAAAATCTCTGTTTATGTTGGTTTAATATCGATTCAGACATTTAGATAGGAGGGTAAAAGACTTTGTTTCTGTTTATATAAGCTTTAAGATTTGTGCAAATAGGATTGTCTTTGTATCAATCTACACAACACGTAAGAAAATTACAATGCATCTTTCATTGAAGCTTTCATAACATCGTAATAAGGACTGTTGACAAACATTTATTTTCTTTATAAATGCTAGACAACTGCACATAGCATTTTTTAATCGCATATTCCTCATTGAGATTGACCATTTCAACTTCACATGGTGCTCAAATCTTAAGTATACTAGTAATCAATCTCTTTACCACAGATCTCTTCTCTTTAGTTGTTGGGATTCGATTTTACAATAGATCTGAGCCCATAATGCTTATTGAAATTGATGTTTGAAGATGTTTTCTCTTTAATAACTAATGCTTATTGAAATCGATGTTTGTGATTTAAAGTGTTTGCAGATTTGTGGTGCTCACAATCTTAATGCTTTCCTCTTTTTCATTTATTTGATATTGAATGCCCTATTTCACTGGCAATGTAGCAGTTGGTTTTGGCGATTCAGCCAAGATTCACCAACAACAAAGAGCAAGTAGATTTAATTATTCAATGCAAGAAAAAACACACACTCACACATCTATATTTTTGAAGGATTGATAAGATGAAGGTTGTTACATCATTTATGTACTTCACCAATGAGTGATGATGCGCCCACTGGATTTTTGTCTTTCTCTCAATTGATGTTGTCATAGAGAATTCTATTTTGTCCCAATTCTATTTGTCACTACTATATTGCTACCATTGATGTTATGGAAAAGTAGTCTCAAAATTGTTTTCAGTTATTTTTACCAACTCTCCCCCTCAAATGTAGATTTCTGAGACGATGCGTATAAATAAATATTTGAATTTCCAACTTATACCCACATAAAGATTGTGACAAGGAACAATCGAATATCACATCGTTTGTGTGAACTAGAAGCACCTCATTCCATTTGCTACAATAGAAGTGGTTGGTGTGGGGAAGGTGAGTAGCTGAGACCAACATAAAACATTAATGAGCTTGCCCAATCAAGACTTGCATAGGAGCATGCCATAATCTCTACCATTGGATAGGAAAAGCTCCAACTGGACAACCAAATTTTAATGAGCCAACAAAATGGTTGGCAAGTAGGAAAGAAAAATACCCTTTATTAATTTTTTCCTACTTTTGTAACTGCTTCACACCATCGACTCCTTCTCTTCCTCACGTAAGCTCATATTTACCATTATGTTCTTTTTTCAAATACATTCTTTTAAAATTTAAGCATCTGTTTCTTTATTTGAACTTTGACAAGTAAGGTAAAGAAAATCAGAAATTAAGTTCTTGGTGTGTTTTATTGAATATCTTACAAAATGGAAATGGTCATTATGAAGGGGCGAACCTTCAACTAATTGGTTCGACCAACTTGAAGCTACTTTACCACATGGTATTCATTGTAATATAAACCTTTTATTTTAAGAAATGGTTGTTAATCCTACATTCCTTTTACCACTAGTGTTGAAGAAATTTTGTAGTTGAATTGAATGTCATTTTCCAAGAACCCCTTTGACTTTTTTGGTTAAATTAAATGTCGCTAAAAGTAAATTCTTGTTTTTGAATCTTTTGTAGGCTAAGAATTGAAATGTTATCATTTATCTAGATATGTTGGGCTAGTGATTTGTATTTTTTCTTACAAGTGCTTTTAAATGAAACAATTTGGCCACCATCCTTTACATTTGAAAAAAGAAGAAAGAAATATATATAAGGTTGTTGATCTACGATTAATTTTTTTGCTAACTCAAAGATGTTGGGTGAATGAGATTTTGAAATCAATTGTTCTTTTATAAAAGTGAGGGTAAATTGAAAATGTATTGACACTTATTATTGAGTTAAATTTATCATAAAGAACTCATGTGCCTTGTCAATGCAATTTTGTTTTATTACTCTTTTTAAAAGGTTTCCTCAAAATAGTTGGCATGTCTTGTGTATATTTTTGTCATTTTGAAATGCATGCATAACTCTTATTTATGATGTTTGTAGGAAAAAGGTTGAGGTTGACATTGGAATCAAGCATTGGAATTGAGCAAAAGCAAGCAAGATTGGAGTTGAAGAAAATTGGGCATTGAATCTTGAAATTCACAAAGCGTTTTTAAATGCTTAGACCTTCCATTTTATGCTTTTGTTTTCTATTTTAGGCCAACTCACATCTTTTTGTATTATAAAAAGAACACTACAAAAGCTTTCATTTTTGCTACAAAGGGCTTAAAAAGAACTTTAGTCAAACTTACTAGATTTTGTTTAAAGTTAACAATTGAACAAGGCAACTTTCATCTTTCATTTTGGTGCTGTAAAAAGAATCAAATCATTGTTTTGAGGATTTAAAATGAACATGTACATCTTTGTTTTTGTAATCACTTACCCAAAATAATATCATCAAAAGACGTATGGGTAAATGCACAAAGCTGTGTCACACTTTATAAAGCAAACCACCAATGCTGATCCAATTTTTAAACTGGCTAAAAACATATATGTTTTGAATTTTGAAATAATGCTAGTAAAATATGTATTTTTTAGTATATTTTATGTTTGTATTTTTTAAAAAAATTAAAAAAATTATTTTAAACTAGCTTTTAATAAATTAAAGCTATCATTTAGTTGCTGATAAAATCCTGAAAATTGGAGTTGCATGGGACGTCAAACTTTTTATAGTAAATTTTATTATTTTTCTTTCAAATTTTTTGTGTGTATTTATAACTTGAAATTTTAGTGCATGGATATATTTTTTTCCAATTTTGATAAATATATATTTTTAAATAAATATTAAAATGTGCGTGAATAAAAAAACAATGGTTTTCATCGAACGTCAACTTTCATATTAAACATTTATCTAAAATGGAAAAAAAATTATACTATCTTAAAATAGATTCTTTTATCTAGTGCATCATATTTTTTTCAATTTTTTTAATAAGTTTTAGTATTTTTCCTTGGCATAGTAATCAACCTAATATTTTGTCTGAAATACAAATATATTTTGAAAACTAAACTTATGGATCTACAAAGGGTATTTTATATTTTTTAAAAATGTTATTTACATTAGCAGGAGTTATTGAAACTTCAAGTTTTTCAAATTATTTTATTTTTTTGGTAAATTGGACTTAAAGTAGTGCTCCATATATTTTTAGCCAAAAAATTTTGTTGAAAAAGTTGTGGAAGTATCTAACTTAGCTAGAATGAATCTTACTAGATCATATGTTTGAGAAAAAATGATTTTTAGTTAGAAATACTTAAATTCAGTTGTGCTGATAAGTTGGCTAAAAGTGTGACATAGTTTTGTGCTTTTACCCGTATGTGCTTCTCTTGTGCCTCACAATGATCTTGATAATAAAAAGGCTTCTGGAAATATTAAGTTGCGTAAGTGATTTCCTCCACATTTCATTTGGGATTAAAAAATTGAACAAGTCTTGTGAGTGTGAGTGAAACATATCGCATGTGTTCTCTCTTTGTTTCTAAACTAAGATTGATCAAACTACAGATGTGTTTGCTTGCTTTTGTGTTATCTTAGAGGGCCTACTTTGTGGGAAAAAGTAATCACCCAAGGAACAACCCAATTGGGAATAGGATAAAGCCAAGCAATTTCCACCCGGGATATAAGTGTGGGTACTTGAAGAAACACAAGTATCACAAGGATTATTCAGATGAGAAGGGTAGAAATGGTCTCTCACTACGTGGATGGTCCCAATGAATGAAAAGCCCACATTAAAACCCCTTGTTTAAAAAGGCCAAAATCCTTATCTATTTGTTGGTACAAGAACGGTCGTTCTGAAACCGCCCCACACTTTTACGACTTTTAGTAGAAATGGAAAGTATGTCATGGGAGATTCATAGGTACTAATGCTTTCCTGACCCAAGAAGTGAGTGCATTGTAAGGGGGAGCCTATGTGGTTAAGCATCTAACCATTCACTAAAAGTAGGCGTAGTTGGACTTGTCCAAGTGGGGTTTCAACAAATATTCTCTAAATATTCATAGGGTTGTGCATGTTCTTGGAAATGAAACACTTTGCTTGATTGTAAACATTGGGAAAGCAAACATTCAACATTGTCATCAAATTTCAAACCCTTTAGGAAGCAAATATCTTTCACAAAATTCAAGTGTTATTGCTTTCCCTAGGGATTCTATCCCTAGAGGTTTCTAAGCATTTGAATTTATATCTCAATTTGCTTGCTAAAGTCAACAATAGGAAACCTTTGCCTTGATTTCCTTAATCTCCACACAATACACTTTGTGGGATGATAAGAAGTTAAGACATTGGACATTTAATTTGAAAACCTAATCAATAATTGTTTGTGGTAAAAGGAAGTCATTAAGCAAAGCTAAGAACAATTGAACCCCACACATATGTTTCAAATGATTTCACGCAAAATTAAAATATAGAAACCAAAATCAAAAGCTCTTAGTCCAAAAGCTCATCAAAAGCATCTCTCAACGCTCTATGAATTCAGAAAAGTATTGCTTTTCAAATTTTACAGAAGAGCTTCAAGAAACAATCCCAATTTGTACTCATTTTATTATTGTCAGAATCAGAGACTTTTTCAACAATTTGAGTATCTTTTTTAGAGTAAAGTGTGTTCTTCAAAACTGAGGTCTTGTGAACAAGAGTCATTTTAGGTACACATAGAATCAAAGTCAACCTTCATCCATCTTTCAAACATCAAACCAAGATCATTTCACCAACAACTCTTGAAGATCTTGAAACCATCCTTCATGCTAGACTTTTTGGAAAATCCATGAATCAAAATCCTTGAATCAAACATCAAATAATTTTGTTTGGCTAGGTATGTGTAGATGTATCCTTCTCCATATGCTTAGTTGAAATTATCATCAAGTCATCTTTGTTTGGCTAGGTGTGGGTAGATGCATCCTTCTCCCTACACTTAGTAAAATTATCATCTTGTGAGAAAGTATATCCCATAGATAACATCCAACATCTTGGGATCTATTTGTTCATTATCCAATTCCAAAAATAAAAACAATCCAAAACCAAATCAAGGTCAAAATCAAAATCCAAGAATCAAATCAAGTCAAAATCCAAAATCCAAGATCATCTCCCTCAAGATCTTCCAAGAGTTTAATCATCCATATCATCCAACTTTCACACATTTCACCATCACACTATTGATCCTTAATCATCCTAGAGATTATCTTTTTAAGCCTAAAGTTAGATCAATCTAAAGAATTAGAGATTCATCTCCCACATTCTTGAAAATTGATCCCTATGTTATGGTTCAAACTAGATCTCAACACAAGAAGAGCATGAAAACCAAAAAAGAAACATCAACTTCAAGTGATTTGAGTCAAACCACAGCTGAAATAAATCGCATTGGGTCTAGAAATCTCACGATCAATCTTCCTCCATTTTCACAAGACCATCAAGAGGAAGTTGTCCAAGTGGAGTATGTCACCAAAAATGTGTGAGGGATGACACAAGATGAGATCATTGAAATGGTTCAAAATCCTAAAACACACAAAATAATTGGTGTCATGATGAAACTCAATCCCTCACAATACATGCTTGAATTAGCAAAACAAGGGGCTAAACTCCCTTCTAATTTTGATGTTAGCTCTATAGTGGAACAACCTCTTGGGGCCATGCCCCCAATTTCATCCACACTCCCAATCTCATCCACACCTCCATTCCAAAACATCACCCAAAGCATACCCCAAAACACAACATCCATTGCACCAACTCAACCTATTATGAACAATGGGAACTCATTTATTAATGCACTACAAACACACCCCCTTGTGAACAACCAAGATTTGGATGCAAACACCATATTGGGTCAATCCATCCCCCAAAATCCATTACACCCATACGTTTCACTCACCTTCCAAGATCCCAATGACCCATCATCATCTTTTCACATAACACCAGCATACCCATCAAATGCGTAAACTTATCTCCCCATGACTTCCCAAGGAGGGGGTGGGCTTTTTGGACTAGGGGGCATCTTCGATCCCTCTTCATCATCATCATTTGATCAAGGAAACATACCACCTATCTTCCCACCACTTCCACCTATAACATTAACATCTGCATCACCCCTTGATTTAGGGTTACCTCCCTTACCACTGCTCAATCAAAATCAAAACAACCCCCCAATCATGAATCAAGTCATCACATCAAACCCTTTAAACATTCCATCAATATCACAACAACAGATGGAAACCATTCAAACAACCCAAGAAATCATAACACCATCAACCACACCCCAAATATATACAATGATGGTCACTCAAGGACCGAACACATCAATTTTCCCATCCACCACAAAAATCCCCACCATCAATACAATGGTGCCTCTCATCACAATAATGAACATCAATCCAAATTTTTCTCCACTGCCACCACCAAGAACAAACATCACCAATCAATATAGCATCACATTGCAAGTCGTGCAACAAGCCTATCAGAAGTACTTCAACAATTTCAAGCTACACAACAAACCAAAAAAATGCAAGTTGTTGAACAAGTTGCTCAGCAAGCACAAGCCATGCAAGTTGGTCAAGCCACACAACAAGCTCAACAAGAACAATAGGTTGCTCAAACCCAAGCTCTATTACAACAACAACAAGCCACCCAAGCTACACAAGTAGCACAAGTAGCTCAAGCCACTCAAGTTGTACAAGAATCACAGATTACACAAGCTCAAGCTTAAGCCCATTATCAGCCTTAGCAAGTGCAAGCTCAATATCAGGCACAACTACAAGCAACTCGACAATAAGCATATCAGCAAGGCTTATAGTAGTATTAGGCACATCAAGAAGTAGCCCAACTAGCAGCCCAACAACAAGCATTGTTGGAACATCAAAAAAAGGATCAACAACATGTATTATTAGCACAATAGTGATAGCAAGCTCAACAATAGGCATTGTTAGCTACTCAACAACAATAGGACCAACAACAATCATTGTTGGTACAACAATAGTTACAGGCTTACTTGGCACAACAAAACATGCAAACACCATCCACCAACACACCAACCAATCCACCCATCCCTCCAACAATTGAACCACCGCATAACACCTTCACTCCACCCCTTGATCATCAAGATGATGTAGCAATGCAAATCAAGTTGCTCTCACAATAAGTGCTTGATCTTCAATTAGGGAAAACCGCAAAGACACCTAACAACTTGTGTCCTTATCCGTTTGACAGGAATCTTGAAATGAAACCATTCCCAAAAGGATTTGAGATCCCCAAATTTGATAAATATTGTGGGACAAGAAACCCTGAAGATCACATTAGGGAATTCTACGTACATTGCATGGAGGTTGCATATGATGATACATATCTGATGCAGTTGTTTCCTTGAAATTTGGCTAGCCATGCCATGGAGTGGTTCTCTCACCTTCCTCCTAGCATCAAAAAGTTCCAAGAGACAGTAGACACATTCATAAAAAATACACATTCAATATTGGTATGGATGACAGTCTAGAGGAACTATCAACTCTTAAAAAGGGTAAAATGAATCATTTGCTTCTTTCCTACAATGATGGTGATCCAAGGCCAATAGGAGGAAATGGGTCATGCCAGAAGAACAAAAAAATTGCACCATCATCTCCAATCTGGAGGGAACCTTGACATTCCATCTCAAGGTGCAAGGTATCACCACATACAACCAATTGATCTCTAAGGTTCTTAACATTGAATGAGCCCTTATGGCACAAGGAGGGACACCCACATATCTTGAACAACAAAACAATTGCCCATCCACTAGCTATAATGGCAAACCTTGCACATGGGAGAAAAATAGAATCATTACCAATGATGGTGTTGTCAATGCCAAAGTTGTCATCAGTGCTTGTTAACAACAGACACCATCACCATAGCAACAACCCCAAGACAACAATTAGAACAATCGACAAGCTAACATTGTGACTCAATAGCCAAATAATCAAACAATCAACAATGTGAATGATCAAAGAGGGTCACCCTAGTGAAAGAAAAATCCCCCCAAGCGGAAGTACACAACCCTTGGGGAATCGGCCTAATCCATCATGAAGAGACTGGTAGAGGAAAAACTCATCACAATCCCCACCTACGACAACTATCAAGAGCCCTTGGTGAAACTACCATGGTATAATAAAAATCAGCTTTGTGATTTCCACAAAATCAAGGGACACACAACTGTCAGTTGTATGAGGTTGAAAAACTTAATTCAAGACCTCATTGATGATAAAATCATAAATGTGGAACAACCAATGGGAAATAAAAATCTAAAGATCTACATGAATCTGATGCCCAATCATAACAACAAAGGGAATAATGCCAATGATAAGGGGAAGGGTACATTCAAAAGTGTGAATCATGTATATAACCATGTCATCACATACCTAGATGATTATTGCACTGTTATCACCATCAATGGAGCCCAAGCTGATTGTGGAGTCACCACAAGAGGCAAAAAAATCACCATCGCAGGGTCATCTTAGCCTCCTAGAGCACCCAATTCCAACCCAAGATCTATTCCTAGTGGCTATAACGTCCTTGACTAGTTGAAAAGAACCCCAGCTCAGATCTCCATCATGGAGTTGCTAAAGATTTGATCAACCCAAAAAAAGATCCTTGAAGAAGCATTGGCTTCATCCACCATCTTTGCGGATCTTGATGCTGAACAATTCCAAGCTATGGTCAGAAACATCATTACCCCAAATATTCTTGCATTCTTTGATCAAGACTTTCCCACCCAACCATCTCACAATCACACACTCCATCTAGAGGTCCTAGTGCATAAGAACAAAGTAAAGAGAGTCTTGGTGGATGGAGGTGCAGGTTTAAACATCTGTTCTCTCAAGCTCATAAAGAATCTGGGATTCTCAAAAGATTACATTGAAAAAGGAAAAGGCATCACAATCAGGGCTTACAATGATCAAGAAACAATGTCTTAAGGCACTATCCAACTCCCTATTCATGTAGGGCCAACAATTATGGAAACCACATGTCAGGTCATTGACCTCAATTTTCCTTATAACATTCTCTTAAGGCATCCGTGGATCCATGGGATGCAAGTAGTGGCATCAACCTTCCACCAATGTGTCAAGTTCACATACCAAGGCCAAGAGGTCACTATCCATGGGGATCCCAAACCCTTTTCTTATTGCAAGAGCCTAGAAGAAAAATATTACAAAATCTCCCAAGTGCCGAAGAATGATGAGGGCCCCTCAACTCCATACATTGATCCAACTACTCTCGCCTCCACTTCTACAACAAAGACACCCACCATCCCCACCATCTCTGATATCAAGGTAATTATCTAGGACAATGGGTGTGGACACTATACAATTCCAAAAATTGCTTTTGTGGTAGGAGAGTTACCACAATCTTCTAGGTCAGAAGGAAGACCACAATCAAATGATGCTTCCTCATCCCAAACCTTCACAACAAGCTCCCCTAGCTTTAGAAGTTGGGGAGATCTCAGCCAAGAAGTAATAGAGGACCCATCCCATCTCCTCTACAAAGACAACAAACCAATAGCCAATCTACCTATGGATGATAGTTGTAAAGGCTTACAAATGATGCTCGCTATGGGCTGTGATAGAAACTAGAGGCTTGGACAGAATGACAATGTACTCCTAGTACCCGGTTATGTGCAAGATCATCATGGAAAAATAGACCCTTAAGTGGCAAAAAATTTAGAAAAATCAGAGTTAGGAAACTTGATGTAAAAATTTGAATAAGTTATCTATATTATTTCAAAAATAAGTAAGAATAGAATTTTTAGAAAATTGAATGTAGTTTGTAAACTACTAGGTTTGTTTAAAGAAAAAAAATCTATTTGGTGAAAATTTGAAATTTCAATGCAATAGTACTTAAATTTCAGGGAAAAATAAGAAGTAGGTGTCTATCTGATCACCCTAACCACAATGAAATAATAATATTTTTATATAAGCTTTTAGATATAAGTAGAGGACTCATGTCCTGATGTGATGCATATTTTTTTGTAATTTTTTTCCAAGTAAATAATTAATTATGAATTTTTTATTACAACTTTTAAAAAATATAAAAAATTGTATGTCTGACCACCTTGACTTGGTCAAAACTTCATGAAATTCATTTTTTCTTTTTAATCCTATAGTATGTGAAGCATAGAATGTGACACATGTTTTGGATTCAAAAAATGTGATAATGTTTAAAAGCTATAGATATTTTTCAATTAGTCTATCAATTAGGAATTTAGTCATAATTTGAATAGAAAATGAATAATAATCACTTATTAAATTGAAAGTAAAGAATAATTTATATTGGTGGAAAGCTAAGAATCTCCTTTAAAAACCCTTTTCGTTTCATCAATTTTGGGTAAAAAAATAGTCGTCAGCCACATACCCACCATATTGCCACTTTTTGGCCCATCATGATCCTGCACATACCCACCCATCATTCTTGAGACGTGAATGATAAATCTTTTCCTTGGATGTACCCCTTCAAGTATAACCATACGTGGCTGAAATCTCTTGGTTAAGGTGGTCAAAACTACTCAGCAAATGACAACCACCCTTCAATTACCCGTATCCACAGGTCTGTGTTTAGACAATTTCACATTTGACATAACCAATGTCTATAGTAGTAGTGATGAGGAAGATGCCGTAACTAACTTACCTATGCTTTTCAAGAATTCCTCTCTCCTCATGATTAGTACCGTGTCATTTGATTCAACCAGTCAAACCCATGAAATCAACCTAGTTTACTCCCATCTCATCAATTACAACCAACAAGGACGCCAATTCTAGACACTTTCAAAAATGATGAAGTGCTCTCAAAATTCATGTGACTGTGAAGCATGATACCATGCATAGATCATAAGGCTAGGTTTGATATCATTCTAGACATACAAGCTTACTACGGGGAGACGATTGAATCCTTTAGTCGCAAAATAAAAAAAATGAGAATAATCTCAAGGTATTTGAGTGAAAACCACACTGTGGCACTCTCTAATCTTAAAATAGTAAAAAAAAAGGACATATCCAACGGTGAAAACCTCTTTGAGGCACCCGAGGATGAAGGATTCAATCTTCCTCTCAATACTCTACATCAGGAAAAGTTAGTGGTTCTAGCCGAGAAGTTTAACCCAGTCAACTTGGGAATACAGGAAACTCTGTATATCACATTTTATGTTGAATCATTGATGTCAGAAGAACAAGAGCTTCTAGCTACTTTCTTAAGGGAGACAAAGGTCAATTTTGCATGGATCTATGCTAAAATGCTCGAGCTTGATCTAGAGATTGTGGTCCACCATCTACCAGTTTACCCTAAAGCAAATCCTACCAGACAAAAACTCAAAAAAATGCATCCCCAGATAGCCTTGTTAGTCAAAATGTAATTAAAGAAGATACTTGATGCAGGGTTCATATGACCAATTGACTATCCAGAATGGGTATCAAATCTGGTTCCTATTTCAAAGCTGAATGAGGCATCCATATATGCACAGATTTTAGAGACTTGAACAAGGCATGTCCCAAAGATGACTTCCCACTTCCCAACATTGATATGATTGTAGATACGACTGTGATACATGAGATTCTTTCACTAATGGACGATTCTCTGGGTATAACCAAATCATGATAGCCAAAGAAGATCAACACAAAATAACTTTTATTTTTCCATGGGGGACATATTGCTGGAACATGATGTCATTTGGCCTAAAGAACATTGGAGCAACATATCAAAGGCCCATGACCTTAATCTTTCATGACATGATCCATAATAATGTAGAAGATTATGTCGACAACATATTGGAAAAATCTAGAAAGAGAAGGGACCACATAGTAGCATTGAGTGCCATCTTTGACAAACTTGAGTAATACAAAGTCCACCTTAATCTAAAGAACTGCATCTTGAACATACAATCAAGGAAGCTATTGGGATACATTGTGTCTATGAGAGGAATTGAAATAGATCCTGCTAAGGTAAAGGCAATCCTCGAGATGGAGGCACCTAAGAGATTGAAACAGTTGAGAGGCTTACAAGGAAGGCTCCAGTCAATCCACTGATTCATAACTTAGGTAGCAGACAAGTCAATCCCATATTCTCACCTACTCCACAAGGGGGTAGCATACAAATGGGATGACAAGTGCAATCAAGCCTTTAACAAGATCAAAGAGTATTTTCTCACACCTTCAATGCTTATGCTACCAATCCCAATAAATCCCCTAATCCTATACATATCAGCAGTAGCAGTAGCTCTCGGTGCTCTCCTAGCTCAGCATGATAAAAACAGAATAGAGAGGGCCATCTACTACATCAATCAAACCATGGTAGGGCTTGAGTTAAATTATTCCTTCATAAAAAAAGCTTGTCTAGCAGTGGTGTTCACCTCACAAAAATTCAGACACTACATGTTAGCACATAAAATAAAACTCATTGCTAAGATTGACCCACTCAAGTACTTGCTTTCCAAAGTGATGCTCACAGGAAGGATGGCCAAGTGGGTCATGATCCTAACAGAATATGACATTGAGTACATGGAACATAAGGCCATCAAAGGACAAGCTATTGCAAACCAACTAGGAGAAGCACCAATGTACTCAGAGAATCTGCTAATTTTAGAGTTCCCTAATGAATCCATCTTCAACTAGAACATAGTAGACTACTAGAAGTTGTAATTTGATGGCTCCTATAGATAGCACAAATCGAGAGCTGGGGTCTTTTTCATCACTCCATAGGGAGACTGCATACCAAGATCCTACATGTTGGCATTTCCCTACACAAACAATATCATAGAATATGAGGCTCTAACCATAGGACTCGAAATAGTAGTGCAGTGGCATATCATGGCTCTCAAGGTATATGGGGATTCACAACTAATTATCAATCAATTGAATGATGAATATTAGACTAAGGACAACAAGCTAACCCCATACAAGAAATTGGTGGAAAGTCTTAAGGAGTCCTTCATTAAGATCACATTTGAGTAGATACCTAGAGAAAACAACAAAGTGGCAGATGCCATGGAGATAATTGGATCCCTATTGGATATCCCTTGCAATGTCACAAAGCATGAATTCCTCCCAGTTGACATAACCTCAAACCTTAGGAAAACCTTTGTCAAGAAAGCATCCTGGTTTGTCATCCTAGGAGAAACCCTTTATCGTAGGAGCATAGAAGGAACCTTGTTACAATGTCTGAACGTTGAGGAGGCATTAATCGCCTTAACTGAGGTACATAACGACATATGTGGTTCACACTCAAGTGGTATGACCTTGGCCAAGAAATTGCTAAGGATGGGGTAATATTAGCCTATAATGGAAAGAGAATCACATTACTATGTTAGAAGGTGTCTATAGTGTCAATAGCATGGGGACCTCATCTATGCACTAGATCAAGAGCTACACTCTATTGTCACACCCTAGCCATTTTCGGAGTGGGGGCTCAATCTCATTGGAAAAATCACCCCCACCTCATCCAATTGCCACAAGTTTATCATTTCCACCACTGAATACTTCACAAAGTGGGTGGAAGCTATACCAATGAACTACATTACTGGAAAGGAGATATCAAAGTTCATCCTGAACTATTTAATATGTTGCTATGGTGTCCCACAAGCCATTATCTCAAATAATGGGACACCATTCAAAAATTAGGATGTTCATGACTTATGCGAAAAATTCAAAATCCAACATCGCTTTTCCACCCCATATTATCCCCAAGGAAATAGCCAAGTTGAGGCTACAAACAAGACCATTCTAAAGATTCTCAAGAAAGCAGTCAATGACGCTGGCCGTGACTGACACTTGCAATTAAATCTCACCGTCTGGGCCTATCAAACCAGTATCTGCACACCAACAGGTGCCACCCCCTTCTCCCTAGTCTATGAATTAGAAGCCATATTACCCCTCGAGATCGAGCTCCCGTCATTGAGAATATCACTACAGAATTTCATCAAAGATGAGGAATGCTGGGTATCATGACTAAATGAGTTGGAATTGCTAGATGAATGGTGAATAGAGGCATTAAACCACTTGTAGGTGTATTAGAACTAACTCAAGCAACATTATAACAAGAAGATAAGGAGTTAGACATTCCAGGTAGAACTTGTGCTAGAAAAGAGAATTAGAAGAACGTCCCAAACCCAAACGGAAAGGAAAATTTGAACCCAATTGGTTGGGACCCTTTTTCGTCACAACAAGTTACAAGTCAAAGGAATATTAGTTATCAACACTGAAAGGTGAGCCTCTACAGGAGCCCATGAACAACTCCCATCTCAAAAAAATTTATGCCTAAACTTGCAAGGTATAGAACAAAAAATACAAAAAAAATAGAAAATGTCTTAAAAAATAGTCACCCTGATGAAAACCTGGAAAACATGCGTCATAGTGACAACAAAAAAATAAAAAAATAAAAAATCCAAAAAAATTAGAAAAAGGATTAAAAACAGTAAAGAGAAAAATCATCCTCCAGTGAAAACCACTTCGGTGGCACTTTGGGCAAGTACCTTGGTGAAAACCTAGAAAACAGGTGCCTTGTGTAAATAAGCACTTTCCATCCACCAAGATCTTCACAACTCATTCTGCATCATCCATCCATTATGCTTCCTTCATCCATCACATTCCATATTTCCATCCATCACCCATCCTCGTCTGCATCATAGCTTGGTCATGTGTTCGTGTCATGATCCCTCCTAGTACTACTCAGCCCATTCTCAAGGTCAGTTTGTACTACCTATATCGAAGTAGTATATTGATCCACACTAGGGGCATGTTCTCATTAGATCAGATTCATGTATATTCTGCACGTCCCTAAATTAGAAAATCCAAAAACATTCATGAAATTGAAAAATCCAAAAAATTCAAAACATATCAAAATCCCAAAACAGGTCAAAAAGTCAAAAAAAAAAAAATTGTCTTGTCAAATTACGTTGTCTTTGAGCTTTGAACGTAGGAAAATTTGATCTTTGATCATCCCCTGAGACACTTAGGTTAGTCCTTTAGGAGTCTGTCATAATAAACTGACAGTCCATCTGTTCATATCTCATCAATAATCAAGTCTTTGTTAGTCGAACTACGTGGTCTCTATGTGTATAATGTAGTCAAGGCTAATATGGTTGATCAGCCCTTGAGGCCTCTAGGATAGTTCTTTAGGTTAGTCTCTTGGTTAAAATATTAGAAAACCCCAAAACATTTGCAAAATATCAAAAATACCAAAAATAATGTCAACATTTCAAAAAGATCAAAACCCTTTCAAATATTTTAAAAAAATCCATCCATCCCCATCTCACTTTCACCCACAATAAGCATCACTCATAATAAACAATCGTGACCCTCAACCTTTGGTAAAGCAGTCGGAAACAAGTCTAGCAGATCAAAAGTGAAAACTCAAAACATCAAAGTCTCAAGTCTAGGTCAATACATAAACAAGTTGGTCAACTCTTTGTGTCAATAGCCTATCATCCAATCAGTCCCAAACCAATCATTTGATATCATCATTTCTTAGGATGCATCCTTCCTACAATGGACATCAACATCAGGCATCACCATAGTTTAGTCTTCGCTAGCAGTATTGAAGAACATTTGCTTGTTTGTTTACTTTATCTTTGTCCTTTTGAATTATCTTTTTGTGCTCATTTCGATGACCTCTCGATGATGTCCCAAATAAAGGGATTTAGAGATAAATAAATGGGGCAATGATCATTATATTTTCATCTATTGTGCTTGTTTGATATTCTTGCAATATAACCTTGGTCATGCATACTTTGTTTGGCTGGTAGGGAGGGTGTTTTAGGTGTCTTGTTGACCACATAGGAAGGCTTTCCTTACTATGTTTTGGTCTGAGATGTTTGAAATATCTAAACTACATTTTAAATGAGGTTTCGTATGTCAGTTGTGAACAAGAATACTCCTATCTGATTATCAAGTCAAATTCCATCACACTGGGTGCAACACCATCCTAGTTCTTTATACCTTGATGCATCACATCTATGTGTGTTATCAAACATATGGTAAGTATCCCTTTTAAAATCCCAATTCTTGATAAGAAAATCATCCATCTCTCATCATAATCTCTAATAAAGTTGGCTTATTGAATCCTCTTGTCATCATCTCATTTCTTCTTTCTTCTCTCCATGCTAACGGTTAATTAGATCATCGCCAATGCATCCAGTCTACATCTTAAAAACATAAGTATACTGCACATCATATCATATCATATAAGAAACACTAATAATCTCATATGCATTTTCATCATTGCATAATATAGATTTGTTAGTCTAAGCATCTCATAAATCATACATTTTTATAAAACATCCATTGAATAATCATATAAGCATCATCACATCATCCATCTCAAATGCAGTACATCATCATTTTAAGTTTTTTAGGATAATATAGACTGTTTATTTTAAGCATCTTAAAACCATCTCATTTGCATCATCATCATAACCATCCATACATCCATCATGTACCTCTTTGTCGTGAGATTGACCTTCAAATCAAAATTTTCGCTCAATCTCTCGAGGGGGTAATGTACCAGTATACTTCTTTCCGCTGGGGCATCCAAAAAAATAGATTTTTTTTGAATTTTGATCATGGCAAGTTTATTCTTTTAACCAACACAGCAAGTACATTGCTTCAAAGAGGGGAAAAATGTAGACATGCAAAATTGACATCATGCATTCCTCATATTTGATTAAATCATATTCACCCATCAATTAAATAAATCAAGTTTATTTTATTAATCTCCTAAGGTTATCTCTTCAATTAAATAAATCATTTTATTTAATTATCTCCTAGAGTTTCTTCATTTAATTAAATCAAATGTATTTAATTAAATGGCTAATGTCCATTATTTCCTCCTATTTGATTTAAAATCCAAATCAAATGTCATGTCAACTAATCTCTATCTAAAGTTAATTAAGTCATGATTAACTTCTAACACAAATCCTCTTTTCTCTAGCTTTTGCCACTTGCACAATAAATCATTTACTTTTATTTATTAATTCTTCTAATTTCCCTCAACATGGCATAAAAAGAGAATATTCTTCCAAATTTGAAAATCCCTCCAAATGGGATTTGTCCTTCCAACAAAGCATTTAACTCCTCTCTTACATGTCTCCCACTTGGCATATAAGACCCTTTCTTCTCTCTCCAACAAGACAACTTTCAAATTTGAAAAGGCACCTAATATCATTTATTGGCACATTTGTCAAAATTTGCTCAACCTTCATTCTCTCACCTCTTGACAAGTGGCATCTTGTCACTAGCTCAAGATTAGTCCCACATTCATCCATTTTGCCTCTCCTTCTCTCAATCTTACCTATAAATAAGAGGCTTTTCTTCTCATTTTGGATCCACAAGTTATGCATTTTGAATCCACTCTTATGCATGAGTCTATTGTTGTCTTATCATCTTCAAGGAATTCTTATCATTTAGCTTGTCAAAGGGTTGGGTACGGGCCACTTTTCATATAAAATTTGCACCAATACACTATGGAATAGGTATTCACTATGTTTTTCATGCTTTCAATTAGTTTACTTTGCTAATTTTGTTTGCAATATTAAACATGTTGGATTATTTCATAGAGATGTTGATTGTTTGCTTTGTTTTAAAATAGTAACCATGATAAGAGTGTGTGTTGGAATTTTTTAGCAACTTGCAGATTTCACCACCTACATCATGTACCCTTTATCCCAAATGAACCTTTCATCTAGTGGACTATTTAGATGAGTAAAATTTATAAGTAGTTTGATTTTATATTTGATATTACACTATGTTATAAATCCATTAGACTCATCTAATGAAATATCCATAGAGCTTTAGTATATTAATTTCTTGGCACACCATTTAATGTATTGTTTCTCTATGTTATCCTCCCATTGGTGCATTAGACACTATTCACCCACTATTGATAATTGATTTGACAAATTTCTAGTTGGGTCCCTTGTGTTAAGTATTGTTTAAGGGTGTTCATAAAAAAAATGTCTAAAATTCTATGTGAAATTGGTTATGTGGTCAATTCCTAGTGATGTGTCCTTTACCTAGGAGAAATAAGGCCTTTTTGGTTTTCAAAGTTTCTAGGGACAATAGAAAATGTTGTTGGTTCCAAGGTTCCCCTAGTTACCTAAATTCCCAAAAGGTTTAAAATGTATTAAGTGCTTGGGTTTTTATTTCTAAGGGCTGTGATATAAATTTATGGTTAATATTTTTCACTTTGATTCTATTGGAATTATGTAAATTTGTTATGCATTATGGGTTTTGGTTAACTAAAAAGTTTCCTTGTAGGACTATATACTAATGGGGGTTTCATACACCTTTGTAATTTTTCCTTGATTTTGTGCTCCCCCAAACTCATGAAACCTAAATACCCCTTTCATATTCCCTTAGTATTGAGTTTCAAAGTCCCTCCAAGATCATGAATCTCAATGATATCCTTGTATCCCCAAGTCCCCATTTACCTTAGAATCTTAGAATCTTGACCCTAGGAATCCTAAATTTGGTTTTGTTTATTTATATTCTTTTAGAAACCCTAGCCTCAATGTTATCCTTATCCCAATTATTTCATGAACCCCCAAACCCAACACTCTATCCTATTCCTAAAGGTTCCTCACTCCTTGGAACCTTGGACAATAATCTCTATGTTCCTATTCCCTCCATATTTTTGAAATTTTTGGCATCCCTTTCCTCTTTGTCCCTATACCCTAGGTTTCTTTGAAACCCTGCACCTTGATGTACTATTGTTGAGCTCCCTCAAACTCCCAAAAGCTTAAGTAATACTTGGTAGGTGTGTGGACTTTTGGAAGTCCCAAGAACCTTTACATTTGCATCCCTAAGCCATAATTTCCTTTGAGATACCCAAACTTGAAGCCCTTACATTTGCTTGAGCCCAAAACTTTGAAAAGTTGTTGGCATCTTTGCACCTTTTCCTCATGTCTCCACTCCCTCCATCTTCTAAATTTTTACACATTAAAATTTCATTCCTTGGTGGAATCTTAGACTCCTCAAGCACTTTAGCATGTAATATCGTATGACACTAGATTGTTAGTGATGTCGTTATCGACAATGACTTTTCAACATTTTCCTCTAGAATTACATCTAGTTCTAAATAGATTTCTCCTTTAATATAGTTCTCCCTATACCTTCTATAGTGTTAGAGAAACTCTACTTAGCATAAGGGATTCTCCATCGTCATTCTATTCACCACATTTAGGTGAGGCCACACTTGCCACACTCTTTTCCTTAGCTTGTGCTATATGGATCCTTGTCTCTTTTCCTCTACGAATTGTCTATTGTGTTTCAATATATTCAAATGCCCTATGTCTAGCCTCTCCACACTTGAATCATGCTTCACTAAATCCTCTTCCTCTTTTGCTTCCAAAGTTTTCTCTACCTCTATAGTAATCACCCTTTCATCTACCTCCTTGGGTGTTGGTTTGATGGGTACTAACTTCTCCTTGTATATCTTGGTGAACTCTTGAAGGTTAGGTAGTACTCTACCTCGTGGGGTTTTTCCTCTTCCTTTAGAACTATTATGTCTCATAGAAATATTCTCAATATCCCTTAAGGAAAAATGATAATCTTCCTCCACACTAGTAATCCTTACCATGTTAATCTCATCTTGAATAGAATAATGTAACCCATTTACATACTTGGATATCTTTTTAACATCATCCTCAATGTCACCAACTTTGATATTTAGTATATAAAACTCCTTTGTATGCTCTTGTACACTCTTCTTCTACTTGAGGTTATGTGACTTCTTGAACATGGTGATTTGGTGGTTAACTAGTAATAAATTGGCCTTCAACTTAGTGACTATTCTCTCCTAGGTCTTAATCTTCTCTTTTCATTTTCTTTGACTTTTAACTTGCACATGATCCCACCATAGAGATGTATTTCCTTTCCATCTTGTAGATTCTAGCTTCACCCTCTTAGGGTCTTTAAAAGAATCCAACTCAAAATACTTGTCCAAATGAAACCCAATCTAACAACTCCTCTAAATTTAGGTTACAACGATAGGTTAGTTGTAGGTCTATTTTGGGTTTGCTAGCTATTATAGTTATAATTCTTAGAAACCTTCCCTTTGGTTTATCTATTGATTTTTATACTTTTTCTTCACTAACTTCTCCCTCTTTATCACTTACATCTTCTACAGGTACTCCTTTGACCTATGTTATGTATTGCATCTAGTCTAGTTGTGATGCATCTCAATATTTTTGCAAGTGCTACCTCCCTAGCTCATGGTATTTCTCTTCTACATCTACCTCTATGTACCATATCTTCAAACCCTCTACAGTTGTAGGCTTTTATCTTTACCCAAGTCCTACAATAATCTCCTTAGGGTTCCTTTCTCAAAACTTCCATAGTCTCAAGGGCTTGACCTAGATTTGATAGCACTTGATGGAGGTCAAGATTCAAGGGCATTAATAGGCTACCAAACTAAGTATCAAAATAAAACTTCAAATGCTAAACTATAAATATTCATTTATTACGTGCAAATCACTTATTACAATATGATTATTCTTACATACATTTTTATTTTCCTTCTTACACGCCCTAACCTAAAATCCCTAAAATTTACATGCACTAAACCAAAATGTTTTCTAACCCTAACATTGAAAGCCTTGCATTGAATTCTTTTTAAATCTCTTAGTTATCTTGAAAACTTCTTAAAATACTTTCAAAAAATAACTTTAAAAGGGATTGAAATCAACTTATAAGCATGACATGCATGACCATCACACATTCTAGAATGTAGGACACATCTCAAACTCTTATCAACTCCTAGGATTCAATTTGTAAGTTGTTATAACTGTTTTTGACACCTTTTTCAATGGTTAGGAAAAAATGACATCTTGGATGTTGTAGAAACCCGAGGGGGTTCCAAATGCTTTATCGACACCTTAAAAAGTCATTCTCCCTTGGTGATACGAGAAAAATAGGTCCATCAAAATATTATTGGAATATGTAGGGGGTTTGGATGACTCATTAACACAAACAAAGTCCACAAAAATTGTCTCTTTGGGAAAAATATGGGGAAACAAGGTCTTTAAGAAGTTGTAGAGGTTCAAGGGATATTTAAATGGGTCCCCTCTACATTGGAAAGTTTTTTCTTATGTCAATCCTTTGGGAAAATGGGGTCAATATGGAAATTGTGGAATCTTGAGGGGTTTTGGGATGTGTCATATTTGTTTAGGAAGTTTTAGCTTTCTTTAGGTGTGTGAGAATATATTGACCTATTATTTATTGTGAAGAATATATTCCCTTGGGATTATGTCCACCTCTACATAGAAATTTCATACATCGAAAGTGTTAGAAATGTGTGCCTCAATCATCACAAGCTGTAACCTCTACTGGAACAATGTTGATATGACATCCATCATGTCTGGCCGACTAGCAGTAGTAATCCTGTTGAAATTGCACAGGTCGTTATGACCTTGTAGAAGTCTTGCCGAACGCTTTCACTTTGGAGTCTATCACTGTGACAAGAAACATTCGGTGTGACCTCTTACCGCTCGTGGAGATCTTTGCTCGAAAGGCCATTCTATCGCTTATCGTTGCGACCCTTGGCCGAAAGGCTTAGTTTGGGAAGAAGTCTGGGCAATGTGTTAAAGTCTTGCCGACAGAATGTTACATGTTGTGGTCTTTGGCATATCTTATAGTCTATTGGTAAGAAGTCTTATCGATGTGCAAATGTCTCACCGACGGAGGTTCAAATGTCGGTCATCAGTGTAACACTAAGTATCTTGGGAAGAACTCTCAGTGATGTGTTTATGTCTTGCACATGATGAGAAGTCTTCGGTATAGCTTTTAGTGAATGGTGGTCTCGATGTAACTTAGAGATCTGAGAGTAAAGTCTTAGCAAAGGACATATGTCTTGGCGATTGTTGATGGCTTCGGGGTGACATAAGGAGATCTTGGAGAAACCTCTTGGCAATATTAATAAGTCTTGCCGGTTGGTGATTGGAGCTCGGTATGACTTGTGAACACTTCGGTATAACCCTTAATGACTCAGCGTGAGGTCCTGGTGAGAATGATATATCCTGCCAACAGAATGACTCTTTGGTGTGACTTATGACATTGGTATATAGTCTCACTAAAGAACGATACTCTTGCCGAATGGTAAACTCACATCTATGAAACTTTTGGACCTTGCTATTATCTCCTAGCGAAAGCGGTAGGTCTCGCCGACTATTTGGTGCTTTGATGTAACACATGTAAGCTCAGTGGAACCTCTTGCTGATGGAAACATCTCTTTCTAATGTCGATATGAAGACTTTGGGGCATTGGGGAGAAACTGTTAGTGTCTAACCGAGATGCCAACAAAGTTTGAATTCTTTTGACCGAGTGATGACTATCTATGTGGCTTGTGTTAGACCAATAGGAGAAGCCGAATGGGAATAGTTAGAAGCCAATCCGTTGTGACATTTCTGTGAGGAAGTTCAACAGGAAAGGAATGCCATGAATATAGTTACCAGTTGCAGATGCTCGTGCGTTAGATGGTTGGTTCGATCAACAAGTGTGTGAACAATTCGAATTGTATCAGAGTGAATTCTATTCTATGTAGACTATAATGTGATGGTTCTTGTACAAGATTGATCATAGTGAAAGCTACTGTAAATAGACATCAAAAAGATAAGTTTGAAACTTGTATGTAATTATTTGTTACTGTAATACAAAGTGACTTCTCTTGGTGTGGTGGGTTTTTCTCCAGTAAGGGTTTTCCCACGTATATCTAGTGTTCATCTGTGTTTGTCTAATTCTTTGTTTCTGATATTTATTTCAAAGTGCATCTTAATTGAACTGTAATTGAAAAATTAAAAGTGTATCTATTCTTCCCTGAGGTATTGACGTTAGGAGAGTTGTTTCTGCATCTAGCTTTCCTTATAAGTGGTATCAGAGCCTTGCTAGTTGTGTTATCATTGTGGGTACGTTGGGTTTTTTGTGTCAATTTCTAATTACATATTGAGATAGCTAGCACATCAGGAAAGATTGAAATAGAGAAGTTCAAAGACAACAATTTTGAGTTGTGGAAACCTAAGATGGAGGATCTCTTAGTGGATCATGATCTTTGGATTGCTGTGTCTAGAGTGAAACCTATAGGCATGAAGCAAGAAGATTGGGACCTTGCAGATAGAAAGTCTAAGGGGCTGATAAGGCTCTGTTTGGAAAATCGTTCTTCTCAATGTGCATGAGGATAAGATTGCATCTTGCTTGTGGAAGAGACTGGCGTCTATTTATCAGGGGAAGTCTTTAGTGAATAAATTGTTCTTGAGGAAGAAGTTGTACTCTTTGAGAATGTAGGAATGAAAGTCTATAGCTGATCATTTGAACGCTTTTAGCATGCTTCTTGCTCAGTTAACATCTGTTGGTATGAAGACTGAAGAAGAGGATTGTTGTATGCTATTATTGTGTTCTTTGCCAGACTCATGGGATCATCTGGTGATGGCTATTGGGAGTACAACATCCAGTTTCAAGATGGAAGATGTTGTTGGTTCTTTGCTATCAAAAGAAATGAGAAGGAAATCATTTGAGATGGTGAAGGAGGCCCTTGCTATTAGAGGAAGGTCAAAGGAGAAAGGAAAGAAGAAGGACAAGAAATCAAAATTGAAATCAAAAGGGAGATCAAAGTCTCCTGGCAAGAAGTCCAAGGTGAAGTGCTGGAACTGTGGGCAACCTGGTCATGTCTGAAAGGATTATAAAGAGGAGAAGAAGAAGAAGAAGAAGTATTCTTCCGAAAATGACTCTTCTCATAGTGATGCAGACGCCTTCATTGCAGCCTTGGCTACATAGGCATTAGATGATGTCTGGTTGATTGATTCTGGAGCATCTTTTCACATAAAATCTCATAGAGACTAGTTCACAGAGTATGAAGAATACGATGGTGGAAAGGTGTACATGGCAAGTGATTCAACTTTGGAGATAGTTGGCCTTGGAAGAGTCAGAATACAATTTCCTGATGGCTGAGTAAAGGGAATTAATGATGTTATGCACATACTAGGTCTGGCTCGAAAGTAAGATGAATGAAATTTGAGTACAAGTCATGTTATATGAGAATGGTTGCAAGATGACTAGAGGTTCAATGGTGGTGGCTAGAGGTGCTTGAATTGGTACCCTGTACAAGCTTCCAGATGCATAGGCTGTTCAATGTAACAGTGTCTCTGTAAAGTCACAGAAAGCTACTCATGGAGGTAAAGAGGGAAATATCCCTAATTATGTAAACTCTATGGAAGTAAAACTTCTTGCAGAGAAGACTATGCTCTGGCATCATAGGTTAGGCCACATAGGAGAAAAAGGTTTAAAAACCTTGAAGAATAAAAACTTAGTTGAGGGGCTTGAAGATTGTAATCTCGAATTTGAATTTTGTGAGCATTGTATATATGGAAAACAACATTGTGTTTCATTTTATTCCAGTCCACATAAATCTTTTGGTCTGCTAGATTATATTCATTCTGATGTATTTGGTCCAGTGGATGTTCCTTCTTTATCTAAGTCAAGATACTATGTGTTAGTCATTGATGATTGTTCAAGAAGAGCATTTGTATATTTTTTAAAAAGTAAATCAGAAGTGTTCAGTCGATTTAAGGAATTTAAGAACCTTGTTGAAAATTGGACTAGTAGAAAGATTAAATTCTTAAGGACTGATAATGGTGGTGAGTTTTGTTCTGATGAATTTGAGAGGTATTTCAAAGACCATGGGATTAAAAGACATAAGACTACACCTTATACTCCACAGCAGAATGGAGTTATAGAAAGGTTCAATAGGACAGTGATGGAGAGAGCACGAAGTATGCTGAGTAGTGCTGGCTTGGAGGAGAAGTTCTGGGCTGAGGCTATATCTACTGCATGTTACCTAATTCATCATTCTCCAAATTCTGCTCTTGTTGAGAAAGCACCTTTGGAAGCATGGTCTGGTAAGAAGCCCTCTTTAAGAAATATTCATGTTTTTGGATGTGAGGCATATGCTCATGTGCCGGATGTAAAAAGATCTAAATTGGAGAACAAGGCTGTCAAATGTATTTTTATTGGCTATAGTGCTGTCATAAAAAGATACAAGCTTTGGAATCTTGATATAGAGAAGGTTGTATACAGTAGAAGTGTAATATTTCGTGAGCTGAAACCTTCCACTTTGAATCTGTAGTTAGAGACAAAGGTAGAAAACAATAAGGATGTAGTTGGAATTCCTCCTACACCAGATAAAGAGGAATTGTAAATACAAAATGTACCTGAAACTGAGGAGAACTCAAGCAGTTCTGAAAGATCTGAAGAAGAAGAAGAAACTCAACCTCAGTAAGTGAGGAGGTCAACCTGTGAAAGAAAACAACCAGATAGGTATGGGTCCTCTTTGATTGATTCTACTTGTGCCTATGCTTTAATTTCTAGCACTGATGAGCCAAGGACTATAAAGGAGGCATTTAAAATGTCATATTCAGACTCTTGGTTGGAAGCCATGAATGAAGAAATGGCATCATTGGAAAAGAATGAAACTTGGAGTTTGGTGCCCTTGCCTAAAGGCAGAAAAGTTGTGGGGTGCAAATGGGTATTCAAAAAGAAGGTTGGTCTAGATAGTAGTGTGGAAAAATATAAAGCGAGATTGGTTGCAAAGGGTTATTCCCAGGTAGAGGGAATTGATTATGGGGAAATATTTTCTCTTGTAGCTAAGCCAACATCTATCAGATTTGTTTTGTCACTTGCAGCAGCATATGACTTAGAGATCGAACATATAGATGTGAAGACAACATTTCTTCATGGTGATCTTGAAGAAGAAATCTATATGTCCCAGCCTAAGCACTTTGTTGAAAAAGGTAAAGAGAAACTGGTTTTCAAATTAAACAAGCCTTTGTATGGGTTAAAGCAGTCACTTAGAATGTGGTACCAGAAATTTGATACTTTTATATTATCTTTGGGATTTGTGAGATCAAAATCTGATCACTATGTTTATTATAAAGTTGAAAGTGATCAAGTACTTATTATTGCTCTCTATGTTGATGATATGTTGTTCATAGGCAATAGTAAGCTAATGATTTCCGATCTTAATTCTTAGTTGTCTACTAAGTTTGCAATTTAAGATCTTGGTGCAGCAAGGTATATTCTAGGGATGGAGATAACCAGGGACAAGAATAGTAGAAAACTTTGGCTCAATCAAAGTAAGTATATCAGGACTATTCTAGAGGGATTTTGCATGAATGATTGCAAGCAATTAGTTGTTCTAGTCTTGCAGGGAATGAAGCTATCTATTGAAGATTGTCCAAAATCTCCAACTAAGATGGAGGACATGACTAGTGTACCCTATGCTAGTGCGGTTGGTAGTCTCATGTATGCAATGGTCTGTACAAGGCAAGACATTGCCCAAGAAGTGGGAGTTCTTAGTTGATTTATGGAAAATCCTAGAAGAATACATTGGGATACTGTGAAAAGAGTGTTTAGATATTTGAAGGGCACTTTAGATTTTTCTTTGTGTTACCATGGGAGCCTGGTTGAATCATAGAGGACACTCAGCATTCATGGATATTTAGATTCCCATTGGGCCGAGGACATTTACAGTAGGAGGTCCACCAGTGGAAACATTTTCATGTTGAATGGTGGTGTAGTGAGTTGGATGAGTAAGTGGCAGATTGTAGTCGCTTTGTCCACTACATAGGCTGAATACATGGCAGCTACACATGCTTGTAAAAAAGCAGTTTAGTTGAAACATTTCTGTTCTAACATTGGTTTTGATGCAGGGAAAATAACTATTTTATGTAACAGTCAGAGTGCGATTTGTCTGGCAAAGAATCCTACTTTCCATTCCAGGATGAAACATATAGACATATAGTACCACTTTGTACGAGATATGGTGGAGGATGAAAAGGTCAGTTTGGAGAAGGTTGATACTCTAGAGAATGTTGTAGATTCATTAATGAAGCCAGTGAGCACATACAAGTTTTGGTGGTGTGTCGTTTCTATGGGCCTTAGTGCCCATGATTTTTATTAAGTTTTATTGTGCTTTGGAGGTGCCTATGTGATCTTCGTCAAGTGGGAGATTATTAGAAATGTGTGCCTCAATCATCATAGGCTGTAACCTCTACTAGAACAATGTCGGTATGACATTCATCATGTCTGGCCGACTAGCAATAGTAATCCTACTAAAATTGCACAGGTCGCTATGACCTTGCAAAAGTCTTGTTGAATGCTTTCACTTTGGAGCCTATTGCAGTGACAAGAAACATTCGATGTGACCTCTTACCACTCATGGAGATCTTTGGCCAATAGGCCATTCTATCACTTATCATTGAGACCCTTGGCTGAAAGGATTAGTTTGTGAAGAAGTCTGGGCGATGTGTTAAAGTCTCGCTGACAGTATGTTACATGTTGTGGTCTTTGGCGTATCTTATAGTCTATCGGTAAGAAGTATTACCGATGTGCAAATGTCTCACCGATGGAGGTTCAAATGTTGATCATTGGTGTAACACTAAGGATCTCAGGAAGAACTCTCGGCAATGTGTTTATGTCTTGCTGATGATGAGAAGTATTTGGTATAGCTCTTAGCGAATATTGGTCTTGATGTAACTTAGAGATCTCAGAGTAAAGTCTTAGTGAAGGAAATATGTCTTGGCGATTGTTGATGGATTTAGGGTGACATAAGGAGATCCCAGAGAAACTTCTTGGCGATATTAATCAGTCTTTCTGACTGGTGATTGGAGCTTGGTATGACTTGTGAACACTTCAGTATTACCCTTAATGACTCGGTGTGAGGTCCTGGTGAGAATGATATGTCCTACCGACAGAATGACTCTTTGGTGTGACTTATGACATCGGTATGTAGTCTCACTGAAGAACGATACTCTTGTCGAATGGTAAACTCACATCTATGAAACTTTTGGACCTTGCTATGATCTCCTAGCAAAAGTAGTAGGTCTCGCTAACTGTTTGGTGCTTCGGTGTAACACATGTAAGCTCGGTGGAACCTCTTGCTGATGGAAACATCTCTTGTTGATGTCGATATGAAGACTTTGTGGCATTGGGGAGACACTGTTATGTCTCACTGAGATGCCAACAAAGTTTGAATTCTTTTCACCGAGCGATGACTGTCTAGGTGGCTTGTGCTAGACCAATAGGAGAAGCCGAATGGGAAGAGTTGTAAGTGAATCCATTGTGACAGTTCTATGAGGAAGTTCATCAGGAAGGGAACGCCATGAATATAGTTATTAGTTGTAGATGCTCATGGGTTAGATGGTTGGTTTGATCAACAAGTGTGTGAACAGTTTGAATTGTATCAGAGTGAATTCTATTCTGTGTAGACTATAACGTGATGGTTCCTATACAAGATTGATCATAGTGAAAGTTGTTGTAAATAGACATCAGAAAGATAAGTATGAAACTTGTATGTAATTATTTGTTACTATAATACAAAGTGAATTCTCTTGGTGTGGTGGGTTTTTCTCCCTCAAGGGTTTTCCCGCGTATATCTGGTGTTCATCTATGTTTGTCTAATTCTTTGTTTTTGATATTTGTTTCAAAGTGCATCTTAATTGAACTGTAATTGAAAAATTAAAAGTGTATCTACATTCTTCCCTAAGGTATTGACGTTAGGAGAGTTGTTTCCACATCTAGCTTTCCTTACAAGTGGTATCAGAGCCTAGCCAGTTGTGTTATCCTTGTGGGTACGTTGGGTTTTTTGTGTTAATTT
Organism: Sequoia sempervirens; assembly: GCA_007258455.2. Taxonomy (NCBI): domain Eukaryota; kingdom Viridiplantae; phylum Streptophyta; class Pinopsida; order Cupressales; family Cupressaceae; genus Sequoia; species Sequoia sempervirens. Next base: position 112,224 of record VDFB02105130.1, on the reverse strand, counting down.
TTGTTCAGTGGGAGTCTTGTAGAAGTTTGTCAATTTCTAATTAGAGATTGAGATGGCTAGCACATCAGGAAATATTGAAATAGAAAAGTTCAATGACAACAATTTTGAGTTGTGAAAACCTAAGATGGAGGATCTCTTAGTGGATCATGATCTTTGGATTGTTGTGTCTAGAGTGAAACCTATAGGCATGAAGCAAGAAGATTGGGACCTTGCAGATAGAAAGTCTAAGGGGATGATAAGGCTTTGTTTGGTAGATCGTTCTTCTCAATGTGCATGAGGAGAAGACCACATCTTCCTTGCAGAAGAGACTAGCATCTATTTATCAAGGGAAGTCTTTAGTGAATAAACTGTTCCTGAGGAAGAAGCTATACTCTTTGAGAATGCAGGAAGGAAGGTCTATAGCTGATCATTTAAACACTTTTAACATGTTTCTTGCTCAGTTAACATCCATTGGTGTGAAAAATGAAGAAGAGGTTCACTGTATGCTATTATTGTGTTCTTTGCCAGACTCATGGGATCATCCGGTGATGGCTATTGGGAGTACAACATCTAGTTTCAAGATGGAAGATGTTATTGGTTCTTTGTTGTTAGAGGAAATGAGAAGGAATTTTTTTGAGATGGCGAAGGAGGCCCTTGCTATTACAGGAAGGTCAAAGGAGAAAGGAAAGAAGAAGGACAAGAAATCAAAATTGAAATCAGAAGGGAGATCAAAGTCTCCTGGCAAGAATTTCTAGGTGAAGTGTTGGAACTGTAGGCAACCTGGTCATGTCCGAAAGGATTGTAAAGAGGAGAAGAAGGAGAAAAAGAAGTATTCTTCTGATAATGACTCTTCTCATAGTGATGCAGATGCCTTTATTGCAGCCTTGGCTACACAAGCATCAGATGATGTTTGGCTGATTGATTCTGGAGCATCTTTTTACATGACATCTCATAGAGACTAGTTCACAAAGTATGAAGAATACAATGGTGGAAAGGTGTACTTGGCAAGTGATTCAACTTTGGAGATAGTTGGTCATGGAAGATTCAAAATACAATTTCATGATGGCAGAGTATAGGGAATTAATGATGTTATGCACATACCAGGTCTGGCTCAAAATTTACTATCTTTCAGTAAGATAAATGATATTGGAGTACAAGTCATGTTCTATGGGAATGGCTACAAGATGACTAGAGGTTCAATGGTGTTGGCTAGAGGTGCTCAAATTGGTACCCTGTACAAGTTGGATGCATAGGCTGTTCAATGTGACAGTGTCTCTGTAAAGTCACAGAAAGCTACTCATGGATGTAAAGAGGGAAATATCCCTAATTATGTAAACTCTATGGAAGTAAAGCTTCCTGTAGAGAAGACTATGCTCTAGCATCATAGGCTAGGCCACATAGGAGAAAAAGGTTTAAAAACCTTGAAGAATAAAAACTTAGTTGAGGGGCTTGAAGATTGTAATCTCGAATTTGAATTCTGCGAGCATTGTATATATGGAAAACAACACTGTGTTTCATTTTATTCCAGTCCTCATAAATCTTTTGGTGTGCTAGATTATATTCATTCTGATGTATTTGGTATAGTGGATGTTTCTTCTTTGTCTAAGTCAAGATACTATGTGTCATTCATTGATGATTGTTCAAGAAGAGCATTTGTATATTTTTTGAAAAGTAAATAAGAATTGTTCAGTCAATTTAAGGAATTTAAGAACCTTGTTGAAAATCAGACTAGTAGAAAGATTAAATGCTTAAGGGCTAATAATGGTGGTGAATTTTGTTCTGATGAATTTGAGAGGTATTGCAAATACCATGGGATTAAAAGACATAAGACTACACCTTATACTCCATAGCAAAATGGAGTTACAAAAAGGTTCAATGCAATAGTGATGGAGAGAGCACAAAGTATGCTGAGAAGTGTTGGCTTGGAGGAGAAGTTTTGGGCTGAGATTGTATCTACTGCATGTTACCTAATTAATCATTCTCTAAATTCTGCTCTTGTTGAGAAAACACCTTTGGAAGCATGGTCTGGTAAGAAGCCCTCTTTAAGACATATTCATGTTTTTGGATGTGAGGCATATGCTCATGTGCTAGATGTGAAAAGATCTCAATTGGAGAACAACGCTGTCAAATGTGTTTTTATTGGCTATAGTGTTGTCATAAAAGGGTACAAGCTTTGGATCTACAATTAGAGACAAAGTTAGAAAATAATAAGGATGTAGTTGGAATTCCTCCTACACCAGATAAAGAGGAATTAAAAATTCAAAATGTACCTAAACCTGAGGAGAGCTAAAGTAGTTCTGAAATTTCTGAAGAAGAAGAAGAACCTCAGCCTCAATAAGTGAAGAGATCAACCTGTGAAAGAAAACAACTAGATAGGTATGGGTTCTCTTTGATTGATTCTACTTGTGCCTATGCTTTAATTTCTAGCACTGACGAGCCTAGGACCATAAGGGAGGAATTTAAAATATCTAATTCAAACTCTTGGTGGAAAGCCATGAATGAAGAAATGGCATCATTGGAAAAGAATGAAACTTGGAGTTTGGTACCCTTGCCTAAAATCAAAAAAGTTGTGGGTTGCAAATGGGTATTCAAAAAGAATATTGGTCTGGATGGCAGTGTGGAAAAATATAAAGCAAGATTGGTTGCAAAGAGTTATTCCCATGTAGAGGGAATTGATTACGGGGAGATATTTTCTCATGTAGCTAAGCTGACATCTATAAGATTTTTTTTGTCACTTGCAGCAGCGTATGACTTAGAGGTCGAACATATGGATGTGAAGACAACATTTATTCATGGTGATCTTGAAGAAGAAATCTATATGTCCCATCCTGAACATTTTTTTGAAAAAGGTAAAGAGAATCTGGTTTGCAAATTAAAGAAGTTTATGTATGGGTTAATGCAGTCACCTATAATGTGGTACCATAAATTTGATACTTTTGTATTATCTTTGGGATTTGTGAGATCAAAATCTGATCACTATGTTTATTATAAAGCTGAAAGTGATCAAGTACTTATTATTTCTCTCTATGTTGATGATATGTTGTTCATAGGCAATAGTAAGCTAATGATTTCTGATCTTAAGTTTCAGTTGTCTGCTAAGTTCGAAATGCAAGATCTTGGTGCAACAAGGTATATTCTAGGGATTAAGATAACCAGGGATGGGAATAGTAGAAAACTTTGGCTTAGTCAGAGTAAGTTTATCAAGACTATTCCATAGATATTTTGCATGAATGATTGCAAGCAGTTAGTTGTTCTAGTCTTGCAAGGAACGAAGCTATCTATTGAAGATTGTCCAAAATATCCAACTAAGATGGAGGACATGACCAGTGTACTCTATGTTAGTGTGGTTGGCAGTCTCATGTATGCAATGGTCTGTAAAAGGCCAGACATTTCCCAAGCAGTGGGAGTTCTAGGTCGATTTATGGAAAATCCTAGAAGAATACATTGGGATGTTGTGAAATGAGTGTTTAGATATTTGAAGGGCACTTCAGATTTTGCTATGTTACCATGGGAACCTGGTTGAATCACAGAGGAAACTCAGCATTCATGGATATGTAGATTCTGATTGGGAAGGGGACATTGACATCAGGAGGTCCACCAGTGGATACATTTTCATGTTGAATGGTGGTGCAATGAGTTGGATGAGTAAGCGGCAGGCTGTTGTCGCTTTGTCCACTACATAGGCTGAATACACGACAGCTACACATGCTTGTAAAGAAGTAGTTTGGTTGAAATATTTGTGTTCTAACATTGGTTTTGATGCAGGGAAAATAACTATTTTATGTGATAGTCAGAGTGCAATTTGTCTAGCAAATAATCCTACTTTCCATGCCAGGATGAAACATATAGATGTATAGTACCACTTTGTATGAGATATGGTGGAGGATGGAAAGGTCAGTTTGGAGAAGGTTGATACTCTGGAGAATGTTGCAGATTCATTGACAAAGCCAATGAGCACAGACAAGTTCTGATGGTGTGCCAGTTCTATGGGCCTTAGTGCCCATGATTTTCAATAAGTTTTATTATTCTCTGGAGGTGCCTGCGTGATCTTCGTCAAGTGGGAGATTGTTAGAAATGTGTTCCTCAATCATCACAAGCTATAACCTCTACTAGAACAATGTCGGTATGACATCCATCATGTATTCCTGACTAGCAGTAGTAATCCTATTGAAATTGCATAGGTCGTTGTGACCTTGCAGAAGTCTTGTCGAACGATTTCACTTTGGAGTCTATTGCTATGACAAGAAACATTTAGTGTGACCTCTTACCGCTCATGGAGATCTTTGGCCAATAGGCCATTCTATCGCTTATCATTGAGACCCTTGGCCAAAAGGCTTAGTTTGGGAAGAAGTCTTGGCAACGTGTTAAAGTCTCGCCGATAGTATGTTACATGTTATGGTCTTTGGAGTATCTTATAGTCTATCAGTAAGAAGTCTTACCAATGTGCAAATGTCTCACTGACAGAGGTTCAAATGTAGGTCATCGATGTAACACTAAGGATATCGAGAAGAACTCTTGGCGATGTGTTTAACTCTTGCCGATGATGAGAAGTCTTTAATATAGCTCTTAGCGAATGGTGGTCTCGATGTAACTTGGAGATCTTGGAGTAAAGTCTTAGCGAAGGACATATGTCTTGGTGACTATTGATGGCTTCAGGGTGACATAAGGAGATCTCAAAGAAACCTCTTGGCGATATTAATAAGTCTTGTCGACTGGTGATTGGAGCTCGGTATGACTTGTGAACACTTCGTTATATCCTTTAATGACTCGACGTGAGGTCCTGGCAAGAATGATATGTCCTGCCAATAGAATGACTCTTCGGTGTGACTTATGACATCGATATGTAGTCTCACCAAAGAATGATACTCTTGTTGAATGGTAAACTCACATCTATGAAACTTTTGAACCTCGCTATGATCTCCTAGCAAAAGCGGTAGGTCTCGCCGACTGTTTGGTGCTTCAATGTAACACATGTAAGCTTGGTGGAACCTCTTGCCAATGGAAACATCTCTTTCCAATGTCGATATGAAGACTTTGTGGCATCGAGGAGACACTGTTAGTGTCTCACCAAGATTCCAACAAAGTTTGAATTCTTTTGACTGAGCGATGATTGTCTATGTAGCTTGTGCTTAACCAATAGGGGAAGCCAAATGGAACCGTTGGACGCCAATCCATTGTGACAGCTCTGTGAGGAAATTCAACAGGAAGGGAATGCCATGAATATAGTTACCAGTTGTAGATGCTCATGGGTTAGGTGGTTGGTTCGATCAACAAGTGTGCTCATGGGTTAGGTGGTTGGTTCGATCAACAAGTTGGTGAACAGTTTGAATTGTATTAGAGTGAATTCTATTATGTGTAGACTGTAACGTGATGGTTCCTATACAAGATTGATCATAGTGAAAGCTACTGTAAATAGACATTAGAAAGATATGTCTGAAACTCGTATGTAATTATATGTTACTGTAATAAAAAGTGACTTCTCTTGGTGTGGTTGGTTTTTCTCCCATAAGGGTTTTCCCATGTATATCTGGTGTTCATTTGTGTTTGTCTATTTTTTTGTTTCTGATATTTATTTCAAAGTGCATCTTAATTGAACTGTAATTGAAAAATTAAAAGTGTATCTACATTCTTCCCTGAGGTATTAAAGTTAGGAGAGTTGTTTCCACATCTAGCTTTCCTTACAAAAAGAAATGAAATATTTTGAGTAGGTTGGGATAAGCAAGATTGTTGGGATTTCTAGGATAGATAGGATGTTCTACATGAATGACTTGGTGAAGATGTTAAGTCCACAAGGGCATAGTAGGAAAACAATGATGTCTAGGGTAGGTCAAAAGTTCCAAATTTCCAAACATAGCACAAATTTCCAAAAATACTTGAAATGAAACTTGATGAAATTCTAACATCCATCAATAATTAATGATGAACCAATGTAATCTAATAAATTCTAAGAAAATTGAAGATCCAAACATAGGGTAACACTCTGCAACACTCTAACTTGCTCCATTTTTATCCTAACTCCTCCAAATTTGATATGTGAGTACCCATTAGGCTTCTTCATAGGGTGAAGTCATCAATTGGCCATGAAAGCATAGGAATTAATTGGAATTTGATCAACTCCTAAAAGAAAAAATAATAAGAAACTAAGCAAACATAAATTAAGGAAATATTTTTGGTTGACACATGATTACTTGTGGATCTAGATGCTCATGAATCACATGGTCCTTATTTTGATGTTTGTATTTCATTAATTTTTCCCCAATATCATACATGTATCACTAACATCCTTATATTTTTTAATTGAAGAATAGTTGAGACCTTGGTGTCTAGGATTGAGATAAAATTTTATTGGTTCTAAAAAAAAAACATCGATTGATATTATGCTTCCAATTCAATCCATTTATGATAATATTATTTCAGACATATCTTATAAATATACTATTATAATTTCAACAAATAGAAACATATAAAATCATAGTTTATAGATCATATATATCACATGTACATATAGTCACTATCTCAAGTATACATTACATATATACATAGTGATCAACTCACACACATATACCATATGCACAAGATGACTAGCTAAACATCATGCAAACATCTAATATCCACATAGTGATCAGCTCAAACACATATACCATATACACAAGATGACTAGCTCATTCTCATACAAACATCCTATATTCACATAGTGATCAACTCACAAATATTTCATGTATGCAAAGGGTGACTAGCTCATGTATGTACATGTATGAATTATATATAGTGTGAATATATCATACACATGTTACATTTATACAAGGTAACTATAGAATACATACATTACATATACACATAGTGAAGAACTCATATAAACACCATATGGATGAATACAGACTAGTTAGCATGCAACCTTACTAGATATGCATCTTACATATTACCTAGTTGAATAACACCTAACCCCTTAATTATATCCTAGATAGAAAAATGAATTTCAATGTATCCCAAACTACATTGTGTCCCATCTATTTTTATAATTTATTGTGAATTATGATGACAGTCATCCCTTACTACTTGTTTTCATCACTAGAACAAGCATAAGCACAACAAAACATGATAAATAGCACCATTAATTTTATTTTCATAGTCAAATAAACCTTTTGAGTTGGTGGATCCTAACATATATTGCCTTCATGATACTAGAAAAATTTATTCCAAGCTAGTATGAGGTAACTCACACATCTATCACATGCACAGGTGCTAATGAAAGTTTGTTAACCCTTATAATACTATGGGTATCTCTTGTTATCATTGAATTATTTTATATGAGTGAGGGCCAACTAATTATTAAGATGCATTGATTAACTCCTAGCATCAATCATGTACACACTATTTTTCATAGCCAACCAAACCACACCTATATCAAACTAAGTTCCAACATGTGGGGTCATCTTATAGCTAGGTAAACTTAATTAGGATATCCAAGTATTCATAAACATTATATTGGTTTACCTAGTTACATCACCACGTAGAGTGTTCTATTAACATATGCACATGGTCTTATAGGTTTTGGGGTTCAAATTACTAACTCATGTATATACCACACTCACATGATCTTTGCTCTATTCAATCACATATACATAAGAAGAAAAAAAACTCATAAAATAAGAAATACTATACCATCTAATCTAATCTCTTTCTCATAATTTAATAAGTAACTCAAGAATGGAATATGGAGCTCTATAATGGTAAAATTTTAAATTGTGACTATCAATGTTCATTATGGATATAACATGGAATAATACATGGTTTTAAGCCATGTCACAATAGAGCATATTATTTTTTGAACCCTAAAATTTCATACATTCACATAAAAGATATAAAATTATTATAGTGACTCCAAAATGTCATCAAAGAGTGTAGTAGATTTAGAAATCCAAACATAAAAATACTAAAAGATATTTAAGATTGATGACTGACTCAAACTAATAGAGTAACAAATTACTAATTGGAAAGGTGAATTTAAATCTAGGTAATGCAAATTTTAACATCTAGTTGAAGAATGCTAAAATTTAGCGTCTGTCAAGTTTAGGGACAACAACAAACCATATAAATATTCCCTAAAAGTATACTCTAATGAGTTGGGTCATAGAAGCATCCTTCAACTAAGAACTATCTACATGTTTCATACCAACAATTACTGAAACTACCAAAATCAAATCCATGAACCAAATTTATACATAACAACAATCAATATAAAATAAATCTAGTTATATTAGAGACCAAGGTAGAAATATTTAAAATATCTTCACAATGTAGTAAGCAAATGTTCAAAGTTTCAATATGGCTCAAAGTTATGTCCTACTATAATATGATTCAATGCTATCAAGTATCATAATCATATTATATTAAGACATCCTTCTTAATAAAAAATATGGTATGCATCAAAAAGGCCACAAAAAACTTTTTAATCTTTCAAAAGACTTACAACAATAATTATAAAATTTATTTAAACATGAACAATACCTAAGTAATACACAATAAATTTGACAATACTATACCCATTAGATCATCATATGAATACATGCACACAATAACATTAATATTGATATTCTTAACATTATCGTTTCATTACCTTATGGTTCAACCCAATATTCTTATATTATAATATAGTTCACTAATTAGATAATATTTGTACTTTCCACTCATAATTAAATATGATCTTAATGATCAATGGTAAGTGATCCCATATAGAAACAATATATTTAAAAATTAACACTTAGATTTTAGTTGAGTTGACCTTGAAATTGGTTGTACCCATAATACAATGCAACATTACTAAGGAATCTACCTATGATGAGGAGAAACATATTTTCTATAATTTAATGGGGCCCATATTAATGGTTATGTTCCATGCACAAGGGACACATGTTACAACATATGGTGATTACATTAAATTCTTGTGATCAATTAGTCTAACATGGTATCCTTCCTATTTCAATCAATATACTAAACCTTTAGTGAAGGACTTCTTAAAGTTGTTAAAAACCTAATATACAAGAAAAATATCATTCTCATAATAATAATAAGCCATTTGATAAAACATTAAACAAGTCATATATCATAAAATATAAATATACTCTCAAATCCCTGTGTAAAACATAAATAGAACACTCATCAATCCAAAATAAACATGAACAATTATAATAGCTTGAAATAAAGTGTTACAATTCCACACCAAAATTCTTTCAAATCATTTTAATTCTCCATAAGATTTTTTTTTCCGTTCACATTCCTACTACTTCCACACTTTAAAAAAATATATTAATTTGACAAAATATTTATATTGACAAAATAATTATAAAATTGTTTATCTTGTAATTTTTGACATTGATGTTATATTTATTTCTACATATTCTTAACTTAAAAAATATTTATAAAATAAGAAAATATTAAATTGTTATTCAAATCAACTCCTCACAATTATAATTAAAAAAAAATAGAACCCTAAATACAATAAAAATGCATTATCATCTCTTAAAAAATTCAAATATAATTTCCAATTCAAGCATGTGAAAAAATAAATTGAAAAGCAGAAAAACAAATTAAAAAGGAAGAAAATAAAGTTTTAACTGACACACGAATACCATCTAACTTTGAATAAAAGATAAAATAGATAAAGTTCAATCCTGAATTAAAATAAAAAATAAATAAACATGGGAAAATTTTACTTTGAAATGGTTTCCTTAACCCTTTTACTGTCTTACTATTCTTTACAAGTCTCTTTTCTTAGAGCAAATGTTTGTTTTCACTCTCTCGATGATTTAAATTCAGATTTCCACAGTCAAAGTTTGCAAAATACATTAAATATGAGATGGAGAACAATGGAAATAAAATCCAATCACGAGCAAAACGAATGAGTTTAGAGGATCCTTCGTTCACAATTCCTATAACAAATGCTGCACTGACAAGGGTAAACACTCTCCATCTCCTCTCTTGCAAGTATTTATTGAAACAAGATTCTATCTTTTTCTGCTCTTCCTCTCCCCATTGTACTGTGTTCATGTTTTTCATAGTTTCTCCAAGACATCTTCCTAGGACTAGTGCATCCTCCAAAGTAGAACATGCGCCTATAATAAATGAACCCAATTGCACAGAGAATTAAAATCATAATCCAATATTCTTATTATAAATCAAAACAATAAAGATTTTATTCTAAAAATTGAATAGATTTATACTTTAAAATTCATTATACCTTGACCAAGATCAGGGGTCATTGGATGTAGTGCATCTCCTACAAGTGTCACAGTTCCATTTCCTTTATCAGATAGAAGATTCTCCCATGGCCACACCAACCTCACCTTCATATCTGCCAAACTAATGGTTTCTTCTGGACTTGCTTCTATAAGTTCTGCAAAGGGCTTTGGAAAATCATGTATAACATCTAAAGTTGCATGTCTAATCTTTTCAACATGATCAGAGATATTTTTATCTGCAAAATTAGAAAAAGAATATTCAAAAAGAGTGAAATTAGATTAATATTAAAGTAATATAAAATTTCAAATGAATTTAGACATTACGAATTAAAACTTTCAATCAATTTCAAAATAAATATGAAAAATATGGGACAATTAAATATTTTCTTTACAATATGATTAAAAAAATTATGACAATTGTAATGGTGAAATTTATATATCCATGTCAATTCTTATTTAGTGTTGAGTTTATTAAGAGAAATATTAAAATATGCCTAAATAGTGACATATGGCACACTCTTAAGTTGAAATTTGTCTCTTTTCTTAATCTTATTCAATCCTCATTTACACCTCACATTCATTATTCATCCTTATCCACAAATTATCCACATTTTTTTTCACATCATTTTTATGGCACATGAGATCTATCACACACAACATAGATTTGACCTAAAACTTAAAAAATAAAAACATAAAACTGTCAACTCTTGTCTTTTTTTCTCATAGTCATTGGGAGTTAACTTGGTAAATATTCATGTGATGAATTGTTATGTCCCTGAATTTAATGAAGACATTTATTTGAGCATTCGAACACATTAATGAGTTATTTCTTAATCATTTGTATTTACAAAGAGTAGTTAGGAACACTTACTACTTGAGCGCTAAAAGATTAATGAACTGAAGGATCTCCCGAAGGTATTTTTTATTACTACAAGTCCTTAAAAATTAGTGTAGAGAAAAGAATTTGACAAAGTAGAGAGAAGAAATGTGCATTTCATTAGATAAAATATATGGGGTAGAAATCAAGACTATATGTTGTGGAATTGATCTTCATGCATAGTATAGACCTACATAGATTTCTAGGTCTACACAAAATTCAAGGATGGTTTTTATTTCAAGGTTATAATTTGTTTTTTAAATGTGAATTAACTTTACAAGCCACCACCTTTCAAATTCCCTCTTTAATTCTACTATTAAATACAATCTTCTCTCAATTTAATTTGGTAATTTAGCATTATTTTATATGCTTTAGCATTCCCATATTGCATTTAATTTACTCTAGATTAATTTATGCTAATGTCTATTATTGTATTTAATCATTCTATATTAACATTAGAAAAACATTATTTTGCATTGTTTTTTGACTTGAACCTATTTGACCTTACATCCCCTAGGGTTTGACTCTAAGATTTATACCTTAAATATTTTTGTTTTTAAATCTATCATTTTTATTGCATTAGTATCCTCTTATATTTTTATGTTCCTATCTATTGCAATTCCATTAATTTCCTTTTTTTGACTTTTTCATGATTTCATGAGATTTATTTTGACTCACCCGACCCATGCTTTTAGCACCTTGTTAGGGTTTCAATTTCAAACATGATATGTCACTAATATTTTTTATTTTTAAATCTAAATGTGTCTTATTGTATTTTGTTACCTATTATTTAGAAGCCATTATTTATGCTAAGAAATACTAATGATTTTAATCTTCCTTTTTGAAGAAGCTGTCACCTAAACCCTACCCTGCCACTTCCTCTATAGAAACTAAAATGTATATGGATGTTTATGTTGAATAAGAAAAGTTTTCTAATGATTCTTATGATATTTATGGATATGGATGTTAATGTTGGCTCATGTAGAAGTTCATATATAACTAGTTGACATGATTCTTATGATATTTATTGGTAATTCACAGGGCTTATATGTCTTATAAGATATAAATGGTGAGGATATTTCATTTACTATTATTTGGATGCAATGAAACGAAGAACAATTGAAAGAAAACAAATTATTGATAAACACAAAACTATGCTTTTGTCTTTTTAATGGATCAATACTTATAGATAAGAATTATACCTTGAGGTTGTGATCTTCTTGTTAAAAACCAATAAACTTGTTTATCTGTGCAAGGAATGAATCCTGCTCTTACTCCTCTATCCCAAACCTGTGAATGGAATTTTTCCAGCTGGTGCCTCTCCGAATATGTTGCCATGCCTCGAATAGCAGTCCCGTCGAGGAACCGGTGTCTCTATCCTTCGTCAAACCAATTAGATCTCAGCTCTCAGGTCTCATCCGAGAATCATCGAGAAACTCGTAAAAAGGCTCATTCACAGGTCTGATAGAGTTTTTCAATCTCTTATGCTTCTACAGTTATATCAATTGTCTTCATACTTGGCCATTTTGATCAACTCATACAGATGTTTAAAAAATCGATGCCATTTGAATAACAAATATGTGAAGGAAGATCTACCTTTGCTGTAATAGATGTTCCATCTGCAAGCTCCAACAAGGTTAAAGAAGATTTGCTCTTCTTCTTTATCAGAACAACTTTAGAATTGAATCTTATAGTTCCCTCAGGCAATTCTTTGGCAAGTGTTTCTATAAGTTTGATTCTTTCTACACATCTAGATTCCATCATCATAGTTAATCCCCTGAAATATAAATCAGATTATCTAATTTTAGTAGAATTCACAATCGAAATTTCATATAAATGGCATTATATTGCCATGTCATTAGCCATCCTCACACATACATATAATTGAACTGTAGACAGACACATATATATATATATATATGAGAAGGGGTGCTCTCCAATCAACTAGAAAATTAAATGGATAAAACACACAAACATCTAGAACTTAGCTATAGAATTTTTTCTTAAAAATATTGGAGAAAAGAGACATGTTCAAAAAATTTAAAGAAAACATAAACAGTTTAACAGTAGAACACCTATCTATATGTATAGATAATTAACAAAAAATATTAAAGATTCCAGATCTAGAATATAAAAATTATAATTAATTAGCAGTAGATCAATAAGAATCAAGATTATTTGATGGAATCACAGAACATATTTTGTCTTTTTCCTTCTTAATCTCTCTTTGCACAATATTTAATAAAAAACTAAATTAACAATTACTAAATCAACTTCAAATATTAGGTATCAAAATTATTAGATTACTTAGTGCATGGAAGAAATATAATAAAATAAATGCTTAGTGTTGCATTTTAATAACCCTTTAGCCTTCTTTATGAGTTGGACTGCCTTTTTCATCCCAGTACAGTTTGACCAGCCACAAATTCTGCACAGGAAAGAAAATAACTTATGTTAACTCCTTCCTACCATATAGCTAATATGAACAATCATATTTGCCACCATTCATAGAAAGATCAAAGTTTTATGTTTAAGTAAAAGTAACCCTCAAAAAAAAATCTTAAAACATAATTGAAATCTACAATAAAAAAACACAGATTGCCCATCAAATTGATATCCAAAAGAAACAAAATACCCATCAAGTTGGCAATAATTTGGGCGAAGCAAGTCAGCAACACTAAGAGCATCAAGAGCTTTCCAGGCATTAGCCCACATAATGAAGGCAGCCCCACTTGTTCTAAGGGTATTGGCTTTCTCAAGCACAAGGCTCTTTAAACCCAACCTGGATGTCCCACTAACCATATCAGTCCATACATGTACATAACTTATAAGGAACCCTACTTTCAATATCTCCACATCCAGAATCACATATGTTCTTATCACCCAATTATAATTAGTTAAACCTAAAAAAATGAGAATACAAGAGATGTACCTATGCAGGGCAAGGGCAGTGGCAAGGCCTGCAACTCCTCCTCCTACAATCACAATGTCATGGACATTCTCATACAAACATTCTTCATTACCACTTCTATGATTGAGGGGTTCCCTTAAGCTCTCCATAGAGTCTGATCTGTATCTCCAAAAGGAAAGATATGTTACTGTAATATGAAAATGCTTACAGTGTGAACAATACAGCAATACATGACCATATGTCTAGATTTATATCAATGAACTACAGTATGATTAGCCCAATAAAGTAAGTATGAACTGAAAGTTGTTTGCAAAAGTCAAAACAACGTTTTTCTGTGAATTTCAATTTTATTTTTTAATAAAGATGGGACGTGCTTACGGTGTTTTCTTTTGAATAACAGATGCCCAGAGCTTTGACTGTCTGATTTATTATCATTGTGATAAAAATTTCAACTACATCAACGGGATATGGATGACAGTCTGGTTTACATGTTCGTCTGCATTTAAAGCTGTGACGTTGCTTGTCTGACATATGCAATCGCGTCAATGTCAAATAGTCTCTTAGTCCATAGATCCAATTTAAAATTTATTTATAAGATCATTATTGTGATGGAGAGCTGCAACCATTGGGTAATGCTTTTGATCAAAGTTATGAATTGGATAGAAATGAGTATTTGAAAAAGAGTCAAAACTGTTGTGTATGAAATCAATGGAGTGTATGAAATCAATGGAACGATTGTATTAAGATATTCACTTAGCACATCATTCAAAGTTCAAATATTTTGAAAGATTTAAACTGTGATCTCAAAAAAATCAATCACTTGATCCTACCTCAATAATATCAATAAATTAATTACTAAAAATTATAAAATTCAAAGCTTGAAAATCAATACATCAATTATTTGACTTAACAATCAACAAACAAATTCTTTAAAGTATCTTTGACCATCACATGCTTTATAGGTCTTTTTATAATCTTTAAAGTCTCTTTGATCTAATATTTAAATTTTTTTGACCAAATCTTAAGATCTCTCTCACTATTGGTTTATAAATGACTTTATAATCTTTAAAATCTTTTCCACCATTGTGGTATTAAATTTTATTTTTTTTGTTTTTTCAGGCCTTACAATCAAGGCACGGGCTCTTTATACTCGAAGTCTCCTCTACCATTTTTTCTTAAAAAAGGAACTACTATACAAAGAACTTTATTTAGTTATCTGTTTTCTAATATAAATGATCTCAACTAACTGGGTGTTGGTTAGGAATTATTTAAAGATGCTTCTGCCTTTGTAATAATTGAGGTGATTATATTAATTTTGTATTTACTAGTTCACGTTTCTCTTTTGTTTTCTGTTTTGTCATTTTTTTTGACAACCATTCTTTAAATATTGGAGTGTCTGGTATGGACAAGAATCTCTAGTATTAAGTGTTGAGAAAATGTCTCAATTTTGTTTTGTTTTTAATTATTAATTGGCAATTTGTGATTATTTTTTAGTTGTCATGAAAGTTGCGAAATGCAATTATGACAATTTGTAAAATATTTTTTAATTGTCAAATTAGAAAGAGAATGGAAAAAGGAGAAGTTAAATGTGAGTTGAAAAAGATAATAAAGATTTTTTAGTTTGCATGTGCACATTACTAAAAAATAGATAAAATCACAAGTTGGAAGAGGAAATTTCTTATTGTTGTGATTTATGTCTAAATAGTTTTAAAAACTATTCTTGATTTGCCTGGTTTTTCATGCCTTTATATTTAGTACTTGAGTTGAAGGGAAAACAAGTTAAGTTACAGGTTGTTGAAGCAAATGAAGTGTTGCGGTGATTAGAGGGAGAAGTATTGATGTAACTCATTTGAAGGATTAATACAAGTATTGGATCTCTTTGGGTGTGGAGTTTTTTCAGAAAAAAATTTCTCCACGTAATTCTTGAGTTATGATTTGCATCTTTATTGTAATCTATTTTCATCTGTGATTTATTACTATATGTTTATTTGGATTCATAAAAGTATTTACATATTCATTCCAATTTTTTTTCTGGTTTTCAACACTAAGCCATGGCAAAAATATAATCGGAATGATACAGATGCAAGTATGCCAGCTATCTAACTACTTCCCCTATAATTATAGCATCTATGCATATAGCATAGAAAAAAATTTCATCGGTAATAACGCAAGGTAAATTTTCTAATGTAGATTTAGCTAAGGGAGAGGGGCTAGTAGTCGTACAGGCTAACTTTGTCAACAAGTAACAATTGACAATAGAAGTACCTCATCTGCTATTGTCATTCTCGGAAAATTGTTGCAGTAACTGCTCAAACCCACTTGCATCAAGATAGTCCCTCAGATTCCCAACATAAAACGTCATTCAGGAAACTCTTACCCGGTGTCAATATCGTTTCCAACAAGATTCTCAAAGATCTCTTGCAGAAAGCAGTGTAGAACATCATCAGTATTAGTTCTCCGTTGTGGTCTCGGTGTGTCTCCCTGTCTCCATCTGCCTCCCCATTTATCTATTATGTGCCCGGGAAGCTTCCAGGCCAATTATCAGATCCAAGATGCGGGGAAGCAAAATGTGTTCTGAAACAAACCAAGCTTACACCACGAGCAATCCTACTAATAGGTAAAAATGTAGGACCCCCGTAGTAGCACATTAGTGAAAGTAAGCCTGAGCATTGACATCTTCCACTAAGAAACCCCATGATGATTGTCACAAGAAACTCCATTGCCCCTCGCTTTACTCTCCACGTGCATGCTTCTATATAGGCTGGAAACATGGCCTTCAAAACTTCTTCAAGAATTTTCAGTCATGTAGTCCTCCATGATGCTCATTAAGTGTCCCGACCCCCATGGTAACCTGCAAAAACTATAGAAGGAAAAGTAACGTGACCAAAACCCTAAAACAAGTTGACCTGTTCAAAAAACTCAAACCTTTTAACGTTAGACTTCCCTCCAAGTGCTCACGGTTTGGAAGACAATAAAGTTTTAGAGGCCTTATTTCACAACATTAAGGCATTTGCAAAACCTTATCATAACTAAAACTCCTTTTTAAAAGTAAAACACACCAATTACAACTTCTAAATATGGACGCTTGACTAACCTTTATCTAGATTGAAGACTTTTAAAACCTTTAAGTCCTAACACTAGACCAAGATACTCAACTTATTTAGGCTCAAAAAGTTAAAAATATGTTATCAGGTCTAATTTCAAAAAAATCCGTGTGGTTTTTATCATCTCTTTATTTGAGATGAGACCCTCTTGTAGTTATTCTAGACCCTATTAACGTGTTTAGAAAATTAGATGATCTAGATCTCCTTCCTTCTCCTTTTAAATGTGCTCTCGATGCTTAGCAGTCTATTTTATGTTTTATATTATATTTCATTGAACTAATGCTCCATGTGAAAAGGATATGACATTTCTATCTAAATATTTTATGAACAGTATTTTTTAAATTACAATATAGACACTATTCATAATATATATAATCACCTCTAATGAAAAAATATAATTTCATTATAAATGTTGTCATTAAATTTATAATAAATTAGAAATAATTCCATTAACAAATACATTTTTAAGATTATTTGAATTGAAATGATTATAATAAATAATAGAATAATTAAAAAATATAAAAAATAGATTAAGAAGCTTTAATCTTATCCTAAAAAGAACCACTACAAACATAACCTCAATATACCTAACCTTACACACAAAACTATCCTTCCAATTTAAAACAAAGTGAACAATAATATGCTTTCTTTTATATACTACCAAGTAATAAAACAAGCCACCTGTATCTATTCATGTGCATTAATTAACATTTGTTAAACCCTAGTAATAAAATAATAGTTATTAGACGAATTCTTACAAACTATACATGTAGAGATCTAAAAGGGAATTAAAAAATGTACATAAATATTGTTATGATAAAGCTGAAATTTTTTTATAGGCATCAAAATTACTAGTTTTGAATTATTAGAATGATTATAACTATCTTGGAATGCTAAGTTAGAGAATTGGATTTCTTTAAAAGTTTTTAGGAAAATTAAAAAAATTATATCTCTTAATTTTTGTTAGTATTTTTCTATATCTATTTAAATTGAATCTTTAGAAGATTGTGTGTGTTAGGATAGTGTGATATTAAATTATAATCATAATATATTATTTTATGTCATGTCTCAAAATATCTTGGCGAGGGTATTTGAATGTTCTTTTAGATTAATGAAATATATTAATTTATTATTATTATTATTAAAAACTTGTATTATTAGTTGTAATGGAATTTATAAAGGTGGAATTGTTTGTTGTGGTTAGAAATCTATTATTTTCATACTTTCTTATTATAGTGATGTAATCATGGTAAAAGAGTCTAATCAAGGGTTATAAATTCATGAAGTGAAATAAAAATAGTGAAAATTATTAAATAAATATGAACAATATGATCATTATTAATTCATAGTCATCGAAGAATTATTATTTTTACAATGAGATTACAACATGCTAGGCCATAGCTATTTCATTACATATTGAAAAATTAAAAAATATTGAATTCTACTATGATATAATCTTCTAAATCATAACGAAGTATCCAAACTTTCACAATTATGTACTATTAGAATTTAGGAGGATCAAGGAGATGAGAAACAAGCACAAGTGAACAAAGCATAAAATGTATTAGTTGACCCAATTGTAATGTGTACAATACCTTGCTTATATAGGCAAGGATGAGGCAATCCACCTATGAGGTGTATTGACAAGTGTTCCATAAGGTGTCACAAAGGAGTAGACAAGTGTCCTATAGGTGGAACACTTGGAGTGTGCAAACCAACAACCTCCATGACTAAGTCATCAACCTTGTGTACCAAGTGTTGAGTGACCTACCTCCATGACCAAGTCATCAACCTTGTGTGCCAAGTGTTGAGTGACATTTGAGGTGAGATGGAAATGTTTCCAACCTCAAAGAGGTAGCTCATAAGGTTTACCAAATAACTTGGTAACCTCTAGAGGTCTTAATGGTTGCACATTTAGTTAGACAAGAAGTTGTCTAACCTCATATTGATCTAAGTGAGCTTAAGTATAGTGTAAATAGTAATTTTACACTAACACCCCCCCTTAAGTGATACTTAGGGAGTAAGCTAAACACTAAAAATATGAGTCTTGACAACAAGGCCTGATAAGGTACTCATTTACAATGTAATCTCTCATGAAATGGAGAAAAGTAGAAAACCCTATGGGAAAAAACTACCCCCCAAAAGAGAGAAAAGATGCATGAAAATTATACACATGAAGAAGTACTACTTCTTTCACTAAGTACAATATATGATTTCCTCCATAAGAGAGAAAATGATAGAAGGTCTATAAGACCCCCCATAATACATGTCCTGCTACATTAAAGTTGGATAGTTGATAGAGAATGCAGATGTAGATCCAAGAACGTGTCACAATGTTCCTTCCTTTGGGAAGAAATGAAACCAACTAAAGATGCAGGATATCTTCCCATGTGAGAAGATGTATGTATGATCTTGAATAGAGTTGAAGCTCATCCAAGAATGATGATGATGTCGATGTAGATCCCAATGTAGGTATGAGGAACTCCTGAAGCATGTTGTAGTAGTAAACTTTGTCATTCCCTTAATTCCAAGAGAATTGAGCAAACAAATTGAAATTTGTAGTGATCAAAGGATGAAGACCATGATGTAGGTCCAAGAAATATTTTGTACAACTGAAGAAAAGGATGTGCATTAAGCACATACAAATGAGATAAGAATATGTGCGATTCAAGTTGAGATTGTTACAACCCCCATTACACTTTATAGATCAGTGTGAGTACAATTTCCAAATTCCCTATACACTTTCAATTACATGACACTACATGAGTGTATTTACAAACAAAAAATGCCAATGAAGTTAAATCAACCTTCTATATGATCCCCCCTTTGTCAAATTCATTGTAAAAGAGAAAATTGACTTCTCTTTTACAAATTTTTAACTATGAAAAAAATTAACCTCCCCCTATACGCTTTCCTTTAGCCAAATTCATTGTAAGAAAAAATATTAACTAAAGTGGAGAAGTCCAAGGAGGGAGCCGTTTGGAGTGGAGGTCAAATCTGCAACTCCTCTTTGCTGAGGCAGGCCGTGTGGAGCTTTATGAGCTGCTGGAGTTGGTGTAGGCGATGATCTTCATGCCTCCTCCATGCCTGATATCAAGCTTCACGTCACTCTGCATATTGATGGCCGCCTTGTTTCCAAACTTCACGTGGGCATTAAACCACAGATCTCTCCAGTGGACTCGGACTTCTACCTTTCAACGGCCTCCCCACTTGGTCTCAGGCCTTGATTAGGCCACGTAGTCTCCTATTCGAGCCGACTTGTCTCCTCCAAACAGCCTCTTTGTGTTGAAGCAGTCGATATGGAAGGCGTGCAGTAGGCTCGGTGAAGGCTGAACCACAAAAAAAGCTAAACACCTAGCTGAAGGCTCTGATACCATGTGGAAACAGCCAAGATCATGGAGAAACAAGCACGCACAAGATTGCAAGTGAAATCAAATTTTCCATGCCAAGCTGAATCTTCAGCTTTCCACACTTCCCATGCGGCCTTATAGGTCGTGGATCAGCATTCTCACAAGTTAATCGACCTTACTCATGGTGGGAAATCACACTGTCAGAAAAGGGGTTTGGATGAGCAGAAATTGTGCCCTTCACTGAGTGCAAAGATGGCGTTCTGCTTAGATCTGGGGTCAGCACTGCTTCATCCATAAATTTTAACACAGATAGCAATAATGCTGCTTAAACCAGTAGTAATTTCGTCTGCAAAAATTGTGCCTCTGAGTAGAGGTGTCACAAATTTTTGAGCAGAGATATGCCACAGGAGTGGGGTATTTCGAATTCCCTTCAAATTTTAACACAGAAAGAAACGAAATCTAGCAAAAACACAATGAAATTGTTCACTTAAAGGCTTTTACTATCTCCCCCTAAGCTCTAATACCATATTAGAATTTAGGAGGATCAAGGAGATGAGAAACAAGCACAAGTGAACAAAGCATAAAATGTATTAGTTGACCCAATTGTAATGTGTACAATACCTTGCTTATATAGGCAAGGATGAGGCAATCCACCTATGAGGTGTATTGACAAGTGTTCCATAAGGTGTCACAAAGGAGTAGACAAGTTTCCTATAGGTGGAACACTTGGAGTGTGCAAACCAACAACCTCCATGACTAAGTCATCAACCTTGTGTGCCAAGTGTTGAGTGACCTACCTCCATGACCAAGTCATCAACCTTGTGTGCCAAGTGTTGAGTGACATTTGAGGTGAGATGGAAATGTTTCCAACCTCAAAGAGGTAGCTCATAAGGTTTACCAAATAACTTGGTAACCTCTAGAGGTCTTAATGGTTGCACATTTAGTTAGACAAGAAGTTGTCTAACCTCATATTGACCTAAGTGAGCTTAAGTATAGTGTAAATAGTAATTTTACACTAACATATACTAACTTAAAATGATCAATAGTGATGCCTATATACTAATTCAGTCCTACTAATGATCTCTATCAACCACAAGGAGGTTTAAATTTCAATGTATGTGTGTAATTTGTAAAGGAATCTTCTAGATGAAGGTAGTGATGATGTTTCAATGAATCTTGATTTAGTTTAGATCATAAGCTTTTTGGGGTCCTCTTAGTCCATAAATGTGTTCCTTTTATCTTGCATTCTTCCAAAAGTTGTCACATGGCTCAAATGTTTGAAACTAGTTATCAATCTACTATGGCTAGTATTGAGTCTAGAATTAAATTATAACCTTGTGGCAATCAAAACTCAAATATTTAGATATGAAATTTGTGTCTCTTTATACAAAATATCTTCCCAACCAAAGCTATGCAAATGTAATAAATTGTAGTAGGGTTTTTAGTGTCTAGATAATGACTAAAATATTATTGAAAACCTATAAATAAATAAAAGATATAAAGTAAAATATTTTTAGAGATATAATATTTCTCTTATAGGTTGTGTTTGCATCAAACAGTCATGGTTATTTTAAAAGTGACTCCCCCGCTCTTCAATTGATAGAGAAAAGTGAAGATGGTATACCTCAACCTTTAAAATCTATTATTAGTCTTCAATTTTCCTACCTTTGTATTTCACCAAATATTTCTTCTAATATTTAATTTTGATAATTTGACTAATCCTACAATCTAAAATCTCCTCAGATTTTTCTCCTTGTCGTTGTCATATATAGTTCTTCCATTATATAGTTTTATGTCACCATCTCCAAGAAGTCCTTCATTATGTTAATATCAATTTATAACATTAAATATTGGTGATATGTCTAAAATATTTTTTAACATTAATTCATATAAAAAATTTAAGCTAAAATTATTGTCAATTTCAAAAGGACCAAAAAAATTCATCTTCAACTTACTACATGTCCTAACTAGAAAATTTTATTTTTTAAGATACATCAATCACTTCATCTCCAATTGTAAACTCCTTATATCTTCATTATTCATTGTTTCCAAGATATTTCTATTTTTTTGTATGTAATTATTTCATATGTTCTACAAATTCTTCTAGCTATACACTCCTCTTTGCTTCATTGTTTATAACCCTTCATTCAAATACATTCCTTAGACTACTACAATAAACAAATTCAAATGGTGTCTTCCTAGTACTCCTAGTTAATAAATTTTTGTCAGTAAACTCAACTTATGCTAGAATAATTTCCCAATTTAATGGATTCTCTCCAAACAAATATCTCAACAAATTTCCTAAACCAAATTTCATAACTTCTATTTATCCATGAGTATGTGGTAGTTATGTTGAACTATTTTTAAAAAAATCCATCTTCTTCCATAATTTCTTCCAAAAATATCCAAAAATATTGTAAGCCATTGTAATTTGTAACCTCTTTCTTTTTTCCACCATCAAAAATAGTTTGAAACTGCACCAAAACTAAGTGGAAAGCTCCTTAGAAATTTAAATGATGCTTCTATCAATTATCAATACATTTTTATCATGTTAGGACCTTTTATAGCATACACATGGCTTTCCAATGCATTTTAGTTAGTTGGTGGGAAGCCACCTAAAATTTGGTGGGAACTTTTAATTTCAAGGCTTCAAGAAAATTCATACCTCATGCCACCTATGAGAATGTTTTGGATTGATTTGACAAAGGAATTCATGTTGGAAGAGGAAATTCCAAATAAATAACACCAATGACTTAAAAGAGCATTGATTTATTGAGGAGCACAATTTAGATATGACCAATGCATATTACCATTTTAGAGGGGACTATGAAGTTGAAAATTTGACAATAGACACATAGGAAATGTTTAGGTGTTGGATGTTTGTAGGAAATAAATGAATATCAAGGTGGAAGAATGGGAAAAATTAAAACTTCAAAGAATCAATTGAAAGAATTGATGGGATTCAAGAGTCGGACATACCTCAAAAGAGGTATTGGTATGAAAGGAAGTATGACAACCCCAAAAAATAATTTCTAGAAGTATTTTACATTTGAAATGATATTCAGGGAGTTGGGGAAGGGATGGAAGCAAGACCAAGTTTTAAAGTATAAAAATTAGGCATAGGAAACTTTCAACAATTATGAGATTGAAGTTATTGGAATAATAAGAAATAAAAACATAGGTAGAAGAAATATTGAAACTCTATATCTTACAAATACTTGTAAGATGGTGAATTAGAATCTAGGCTAAACACCTTAACCTAGATCACACATTCCACCATAAAAATTGAGGGACATAAAACTAACCAAGAGACTCTATTTGGATGTTATCCTCAAGGGAGAGCCAAATAGGCTCGTTAGGTTTTCTGGAGAGCCAAATAGGTTCATTAGGTTTTTGGGTCCTTTTTTGTTTTCTTGTGAGTGTAGTGCTTGATTGCAAGATGTAGTAAACTAGGAGAATTAATGCCAAAGTGTAAAATTGTTACAAAATCTATAAAATTTAGAATAGAAAGACAAAATTAAGAAGCAAATCTTGAGAGTGCAAATAGAGAAGAGCCTGACATTCAAATTTAGAGTTGAGTTGGTAGAACAAGGGTGTTGGGTGCCCTAGTATAGAACTTATAAAACATACAATTTCAGATTTGGTACAGGTGGAGTAAGGTTTGCAAGTCTTTGATTATGAAAACCCAAATTTGAATTTTGACAAAGGGTGAATAATCATCTTGCCCTAATTTTTTGATAAGTAGTGTATGAATGCATGAACTAGGGTTTTGAAGCCTTTAGATCTCAAATCCACTTCAATCAACTTCATACCTATAGCCTACAATATAGACAAGGGGATAAGGGCTATTTCATATAGGAGCTTACCTTGGTTAAACCCCATTTTGGTGTTTCCACCTCCATAATAGCTACGATAATAATAATAAATATCATGTGCTCTTTGAAGAGAAAAGAAAAATAAATAAAAATGAATGATAAAGAACACAAATGGTACTTACCTCTCAGATTTGGACTCGCCGTTGGACTGAAGTCACTTTGATCATCACATACAAGTAGAAATAGGAGGATGCTTGGAGATCCTACAAGTGTTAGTCCACAAAATAAAAATAAATATAACCATGAAACATCCTACAATACATGAACATTAATTTTTTGATGTGTTATAGAGTTGTAATTGACTATAATTATGTCTTTGATCTTCTACTTATTTTTCTCTTGATATTGATTTAATTTCCTTTAGGATGCTAGAGTCGTAAATTAAATTAGATGTTCAAATAGATGGAATACCTTATATATTTATGTATGGAAACATATTTCAAATTAAACATTAAGTTAGGCCAACAACTTATTTTGAGTTAAATATATTCAGACCAACATCAACATTTAAAATTTGGGGCCTAATTAGGTGGGATATGGGCACTGGGCATCCTATTCCAAGAATTTTGAACTCTTCAAAAGTTTGATAAATAAGTGTTTAATTAAATTTCCTAAATACAAAAATTAAATAGGTAAATCAAAAGCATTATTAGGAACATACACTTAAGAGGGTGTCAAACCTAGTGTGAAATTGTCAAGGGTGACAATTTACGATAGTACATTTATCCCCCACTTTAGTGAGGGTATGAACTTACACTCATAATCACATAAAAGTATGGAGAAGATAAAGATTCCTTTTGTCAAAACACTAAGGAGGTAAGATGACACTAAGCTGGGAGATGTGATAGTCCCCGGGCTAAGAATCCTACTAAACAACAATGTTGAGATAAAAGGAACACACATACATGTAGTGTAGAAAATTGTACCCCTTTCTAGGATAAAGTAAAATTTCACACTTATTTGGGCCTGTTTTAGCGACCTTTCATTTATGCATTTAAAAATCCCATTAATAGGTCCCTAATACCCTTTATTATGCATCCCAAGGCCTATTTTACTTGAATTTATTTAATTCTTGACACCACAACCCACATTAAACAAATGTTAGGGATTAAATTAATGCCTCAACATTCTAGGATTCTTGATGATCTAGGTCAGGACCCATTCATCCATGGGAAAATGGGTCCTCATTAAGTTCTCTAAACTTAGCTTTTGGTATTTTTTGGTCAGCATTTCAAATTTTCAAATTCAAATTTCATATGTTAGCTATCAAGATCTAATAATTGGAAAATTAGGAAGGAAGCCTATAAATCTAAGTTTCACATTCATTTTTCACTAGAAAGAAAAGAGTTTCACATAATATCACAAGCATTTGCATTGAAGAGAAAGAAGCAAGAAAAAGTGAAGTCTTGGAGCAGCATTTTATTGCTTTTGCAGGTCTTCAAGCTTGTTTTGTCATCAAAGATCAAGCATTATTGAAGAATTGATGATAGATGCCTATGGATAATCATTAGGGATTCTAGGTTTTGGGAGAAACACTATGAGATTCAACGTAACCTAATGACTTGTTTCCTAAGTTATTCCATCTTTTATGACCATTCTATTTTCAGCCTAAAGAGAGGTACAATCGGCTTCATGAATTATTAAGGGGATTTGAAGTCTCCTAAAGTAGGTCTTCATCATTATTCATGTTCATTTAGGATCCTATTCTAACACACTTGAGCACGTTTTCTTTGCATTATTAAAAATCTTAATCCTAGACACACTTAAGGTTAGGATTGTACACCTTCATGTTTTGTATATATGCATTTCATCAAGGTTTAATTACCAAACTTGGGGTTTGACCAAGGAAACCCCCTATCCACCAACAAACAAAAAAAATATTTTAAGGAATTTTGACAAATCTAGATTTAGGAGTGAAAGTGTAAATTTATATGGAAGGATTACATATTTTAGGCTTCAATCTTAGATTCAGAGTTCTCTATAAAATCCTACCAGGACCCATTTGCCATAGGATGAATAAGTCCCTATTAGGGTTACAAAAACAACAACTTTTAACAAGTGCACATCATTTATTACCTTCATATTTTCTAGAAAAAATTTTGGTTCCTTTCTTTTTATGTTAAATCTCTTAAATTCACTGTGTAGATCACAATTTGGAGTTTTTTGTTATTTTTAATCTTTCTTCCCAAAGTGTTGTTTGACCTAGACCCTCATCCTAGCTAAAAAGGGAAATTTGTAGATTCACACTTTGATTTGATTCACCTAAGGGTTAATTGTCATTTCATTATTTGGATCTCATTTCCTAATGAATTGAAGAAAGATAAGACCTCTTTTCCCTCTTTGGATCCACTTTTCCATTTTGTGAAACCCTGCGGACACCCCTATTTTTCTTTCATTTCAATATATATAAGACATGATGCAGAAAAATATATAGTAATCCAAACATGCACGAAGAAAAAAAGAATCATACACAAATAATACAAGAATAATACACAAATAAAACAAGATGCATACACAAAGCATACATGACGTAAACAAAAATATTAGAAGGTATGAGATCACAAACTAGAAAGATCCATGGATTCTTACTAGAATCCATACCAAAGATTATATCCATAAGTCATGAGCTATCAAAATATGATATTTTCTAGATGGCTCATGAGTAAGTGAAAGAACCATAAGATAGTGAAGTCTAATATTCACTAGGTGAGCCCCACAAGAAATAGCACAAGCTAGTGAAGTTTGATATGAACACTAGGTGGGTTTTATGAATAAATGAGGGCACCAAAAACTACTGAAGTCTAAGATTCACTAGGCGAGTCTCACAAGTAGCAAAATTTAACCACATAGGCTAGTGAAGCTTAATATTCACTAGATGAGTTTCATGTAAATAATGTAAAAAATTATGGGCTAAGAAAAGAGTGTTATTTGTTGGGTAACTCTACTAAAGTTCTACAAAGTTGTTGAAGAAAAGTTTTTGATTAAGCGGGGATTTTGAAGGGCCTTGATCCCTTTTACAGTGAAATAAATTTAGCATTAAGCACAACACAACAAAGGAAAACAACAAGAAGTAACATAAACAAGAAACTATTCTTGTTTCCAACAAAACAATAAGGAAGAATAGGAAAAAATGCTAGCAGAATAGGCCAAAAGGCCACACACAAAGTAGAACAACAAAAGACTAGTAGAAAAGAGGAGCCACCAACAAGAAACAACCCAGAAGTAGCTAAAGAGGAACAACTCTAGCACTGGAGCTAGGAGCCATTGACTTTTTAAATGAAACAATGACCTTCTTAGACTTCTTCTTTTGATTCACAACTCTCCACATTGAATTAGAAACATGATTAGAAATAGTTAGATCTGAAGGGGAAATCCCCTTCGGAGTAACTAACAAGTGGAACAAAAGAAGAATCAAGCGAAGTGTCCAAACCAAAGAACAAAGCAGTAGGATTTGAAGTTAATCCATCCTTTTTTAGAATAGGAGAAATAGTGGTTTTAGGGGAGGCAACAAACATAGTATAAGGAATAACCATGTCCAAAAACAACCCAACATAATCCATAAGAGGAGCAATTCCATCAAAAGAAAGAATATTCTTCATAGTAGGAGTAGTAGGGGCCTTAGGGGGGGCAACACACACAACATTAGGAGAAACCTTGTCCAGAGAAAACACAACAAAAGCCACATGAATATTTGTTTGTGTAGAAGGATAGGGGGTCTTGAATCTTCTCCATCAGAAGAAGAGTCTATACCAAGGTGCATTATTAAATTTTCATGGAGATAATTCTTCCACCAGGTAGAGGATGAAATAGAATGGGAACCACAGAAACAATCACGAGCCAAGTGGCTAGTTGCAAAACAATGTCTGAAAAAAAAAGGAATCCATTCATAATCCACTAGGTGGGACCAAGACCATCCATTAACTTGGAGCACAACCTCACCTAGTAAGGCCTTAGAAAAATCTACCTCTGCCAAAATCCAAGAAAAGGAAGTGTGATTAAAATTCTTGGAAGCAATATCCACTTTCAAAAACTTGCCAAGAGCATTACCTATGCCCTCAAAAGTAGAGGCACACTAGAACTGTAAAGGAAGATAAAGAAATCTTACCCAAATAGGTACCATATCAATGGGTTCCTTTCAAGGGTTAAAGGAATGAACCCAAGGCCTCATGGACAAGGGGTGAGAATCCCATTCCCACAAGCCATAATCTAAAACTGTCTATCTATCCTTGGTTGAATAGAACCCAACAACAAAGAAACCTCTTGCAGAAGGATAAATCTCTATTGAACCCTCTACCAATGAAGACCAATGTATAGAAATCCATTGGTACATATTAGAGAGGGAAGGCCACCAACGAAAAAAATTTGCAGATAAGGGTAGTCTTAGAGTAGAAATTAATCTTTTTTAGAGACTTCCTTACCTAGGGAATAATAGGAGCAACATCTACATACCATAGAGGATGCATAAAGCCCTCCCCATAATTTTTGATCTATACAACATCAACAAATGAATGTAGTTTAGAACCCTCTATAGTAACAGGGGAAATCGCAGTTGCATCCACAAAAGGAGGTTTATGGTTTGACACATCCACAAAACCCAAATCAAGAGCATCATCCATGAGATCCACAACCAATTCGCATCCTAGTGGAGAAGACACAGTTGAGTAGGAAGGACAACTTACAAGAAGGTACAAATTACCAAATGGGCAAGAAGAACGAGAGGCTTCCATAACTATTCTTCACTATTGAAATTGATAAAGAGACTAAATTGAAGAAATGTTATGATAGCATCACCAAGTTTTTGGTGTATGAACAAAGTGAAGAGCATAGTGTAATGTATTCCCCCACCTTAAAGTAATTGGCAGTGACAACTAGGAGCAATTTCCTTTAAGTTGTCTAAAGAGTGATATATGCAAAATAAGCATGAGAGCTTTCTAAAATCCATATGACAAGTGATTATATCTCAAAAAGATACATAATCATAAGAGATTTCCCCCAAGGACAAAAAAATCACAATATTTTAATAATCAATTTTATATAATATCACATGAGGGGTCCAAAGATCTAGTGTTAGTATGAAGGATATATACTAAACTGATCATTCTATAATTGACATCATTACCCAAATGCTATGGAACAAAAAGTACAAGAGATGAAGAGCACATGAAGAAAAAATTAAAAAATTGGGTCAACATGGAAGATACTTAAATGTCTCAATGCTTTGCATTGTCCCTAAAAGGTGTAAAAACTATATTTACAAAAAATGGAGGAATGAAGGTACATACAAAAGAATATCACAACAAATTCATTCCCATTCTATCCTTGTGCCAACAAGAACATCAAGGTTCATCCAAAGAGAGATAAAAAATGAAATACACACTAAGAAACACATTACGAGGAGTAACAGTACATGCAAGCATAACACAAAGATAAAGGGTACCACAAATGTGAGCTAGTCTATATCAGATTGTCCACATCCCAATATTTCTCCTTGTATAGAGATGGTGAACAAAATTCTAAAAGGACTATAGCAAGTACAATACAAGAAGAATTACCTAGTTCAACATGTGGTGGATTGATCGCTATATAAGGATCATCATGCATGCCTCCAAAAGCTAATTTCATAGATTCCACAAAAATGAGAGATAATTCTTTATGATTTTTCAATGGTTCATATGTTTTATCATCCTAATTAATGTCAAAATAGACCATAATTTGTAACATGGTAATTTTGTCGACATGGTCATGAACACTATCATTCATTGGATAAGAAGGAGATTTAAGAGAAGAGATAGAAGGATCATTTGGACTCAACAGTGCTAAAGGTGGAGAATTTTTTATCCTTTGGTTTGGTTGAGATAGATAAGACTTAGATTCATGGTTTGGTGAAATTTTTTAAGTGAATCAAGGAAATGGTGAAGATGGGTGAGGGAGAGGAACCTCATCAAAATCTAGCTACATGGGAGAGGGATCATTAGTTAAAGATTCACTACCTTCAACAAGCTAGCAAGCCAAACCATGATGTCCTCTCTTGCATTCTTTCACATTTTGATTTCTTCATGTATGAGTTTGATCTTGTGGAAGGGGACCTGGGTGTTTCCCAACATCAGATCCTTTCTTCCTTTTTAGGAGGAATAAAAGGAACCATAGAAAGTTGAGAGATAATGGGAGTATCTAATTTTTTTGCACAATGGACTAATTTCCTCTAGAATCCAAAGAAAAAAGAGAAATAAAAGAAATCCTTGAAGTGTTATTAAGTCTTGACTCTATTGAGTGTTCATCTTGTGGTCTTGGATAGGATTGCAGAGATGGAACCTCAACATAAATACTATCTACTTGGGGTCGGGGAAGGATACTTGGTTTGGGCCATGGTTCATTCGCTACCATCATAGTTGTAGGAGACTAAGGATCCTTGAGGGGAATAGTCAGAATGGTAGATGAGGTATTACTAATATATAGTTGAGAAATGCAACTAGCTTTGAATTTTTTATAACATAGAAAGAGAAAATCCTCATTAGATCAAATGGGTTGGGTTGGTTGTGGCCAAAATTATTCGAGGTAAAACTTCCAATGAAGAAACAAAGGCTTAAACCCACTATGATATATAGTATGTACTTGTCCTTGAAATGGAAACTTGAGGCATCTATGGATGACGAAGGGGGCTGCACGCATACAAGTGATCCATGGATGACCCAACTTCACACAAAATAGATTTGAGGTAGGAATTATGGAAAAAAAGGTACATCCAATATTTATTTGACCTAGACATGAAGGGTTAAGGTACCAATTATAGGACAAGTGGAACCATCATGCACTCTAATCAAGACTTTCAATTTTTTGTACTTGGTGAAAGTCATGTACATAAATAAATAAATTTATTATTATGTTCACTAAGCATACTAGATCAATGAGAATTCCCCTTTTGGGTTTGTATTTAATTCTAGCAATAATATAAAGAGGACCATCAGGTGCATGGATAGAGGCATCGATGTGAGTGAAAGTGATGGGAAGGATTTAGGTTTTTCTTGGAGAGGGTGAACATCTACCATATTAACCATATTATACAATTATTTATCTTTATGATGGAAGGTTATAGATGCAGATAATGTATCGATAGATGGTTTGACAAGATTAGTTGAATGGATATGCAATTGATTGGTATAGATTTGTAAGTTTTTATTAGGATTTGCAACATGGATTCATTCCCTTTATCATTCACACCAACCACCTAGATGATAGTAGAGTCAATAAGGTCTTGCACTTGAGGCTTAAGATGCATGCATCACTTTGTATCATGTCCAAGTGCTTGATGATATTGATACACGACTTTCAAGTTAAAAGATGATAAATTTTTGGTCATGTCTATAAGAGGAATAGGAGTAAGTTGAAGTAAATTATTGTTAAGTAATTGTAGCATGATGGAGTGACGAGATTCAAAAAGTTGTGAAAATTGTTGATCTCTTGGTTTGAATTAATATGGGGCTATAATATAAGGTGTTGTACCCACAACTTGTGCTTGGATGCTATTAGAAGACGGATAATTTATATTGATAATATTTCTTTTTGCTTCTTAAATGATTGATAATTAGAATTAGGAGTAGCCTCAGATTGACCAATAGGAGCTGATGAGGATGAACCCTCATATTGGCTAACCGATATTTGGTAATCATGAAGAGACATACAAAGATGTGTAAATGAAGGATATTGCATCAATAGAATCTTATCCCAAATGTGAAATTGTAAGTTTCTAATGAAACCTATCTACACATCAGCCTCCAAAAGGGAATACGATATTTGAGAGTAAAGGTCTTGATATCATCCTAAAAATAAAATCACTTTTTCCTTGGCTTCTTTCTTGGAATGAACCAAACCAGTTAATGTGAATTGGGGTCAAATTTTAGCTTGGAATTGTTGAAGAAATTGATTGACCAATTGTGAGAAATAGTGGATTGAATTTTTAGGTAATGAAAAAGCCAATCCAAGGTCATGTCTTTCAATGATCAAAGAAATAAATTGGCTAAGAGAACATGTATATTCAAAGAGGAAATCACTACATAATATAGTAAAGGCTAATACATGATTATTAGGATCCCCCTTTACATCATACTTCTCAAAATACGGTGTTTCAATGATTTTGGTATTGGAGCTTTTAGAACTACGAATGATAGTGGGCTATGAGTGAGGTATATTGGAGGATTGTATTTGGGTTGATTTGAACTCATATTGGATATTTGTTGTTGCAAAGAGCTCACATTTTGTAAACTTTGATTAATGATAGGGGTTTTAAGAATTGGTAGAGTGTGAAGGAATAGTGTTAATAATAGGTGGATTGGTATTTTGATAGGTGAATTGTGGAACATGTTGATAAATAGGTGGATTAAAATTTTGAGAAGTAAATGGGGGCTTGAGGAAGGTGGAACAAAGTTATATTAATTACCACATGAAAGCCCCAAACTAGTGTTAATGTTATTACCAAATTGTGCAATAAGGGTTATGAATGAAGAAGTGAAAGTAATAATAGAAGATGTGATCATGGGAGTTGATACTTCAAGTGTTCCTATTTTATTTTGAGGAGATACATTATTAATAATTCATCATAACTAGTTTTCATAATGTTTGAATCCACTATGTGAGATAGGCGGCGTAGAATTTCAATACCTTGTGAATCATTAATCAATTTCTTAAGGTTGTCTATAAGAGGGACAACTTCTTTAACTAAATGCTTAGTACTCAAGTATATTTGAAGACTATCCAAGTATTGGTCTAACTTTTGTAGTTTTTATTCAGGAACATAAGCCATGAAGTCTTCCAACCTCAAATACTCATGAAGGGATTGTCGTGAAGATGACATTGGTAAAGTAAGAGTGGGGTAGGATCCAAAGGCGATTGTATTGTAATAATTCCTTTAGTGGAAGAGTTAGCAAAAAAAGGCTCAACATTGAAGCAATTTAAAGAATTTGAAGCCATAATTCTATAAACTAATCTCACAAGAGTGTTGGATATAGAATACGAAGTAATGAAACTCATAAGTCAACTACAAGTTTCAAGGAACATAAATATATAGAAGAGAATTGGAATAAAGGTGACGACAATATGAATATGTTGATTGTGTGTTAGAAGAAATTATTTTATGTTTTATGTTTTGCAATAACAAAAGAGAAAAAATGTTCAAATGTTTTTCTTTCTAATGTAAAAATATAATTCTTGCATATGAAAATAAGATATTCAAATAATTTAATTCCTTAATTAAGTAAATCAAATAAGTATGCAACTATATATATATATATATATATATATATAATCTAAGTTGAATTCACCAAAATGCTAGATGTTTGGTGAATCAAAGAAGTGCAATTATTTATTTTCAAAATTTAAACATATAATGAGTGCACACATGAGCAATAAGATATTCAAATAATCTAATGTCTTGATCAGAATATAGAATATATGTTGTTAAATAAAAAATTACAATTTTAGGATATGACAAGTTCACCAAAATGTAATATGGTGAAATAAGATATATTCTAAGCACCCTAACCTAAATCACTCATTCCACCATTAAAAAAATTGAAGAACATAAAATTAATGAATAGATATAAATTTTGGCTATTATCCTCAAGGGAGAGCCAAAAATATTGGTCAAGGTTTCGTTCCATTTTTATTCGTATGTGGGTATGAAGATTGATTGGAAGTTGCAGTGAACTAGGTGAATTAGGACAAAAGTGGAAAATTGATATAGAATCTAAAAATACAAAACAAAAAGATAGAATCAAGAAGCAAATCTGGAGAGTGCAAAT